>APFE030416563.1:120786-168941 GCA_000404065.3 Pinus taeda
AGCAGGTATATGGCAAATCCGGGTAAAGAGCACTGGTCAGCACTGAAATGGGTGCTTCAGTATTTGAGAGGCACAAGTAGTTATTGTATCACTTACAATAAGAGTAGTTTGCGGATATGTTGATTCCAATTTTGTAGGTGATTTGGATAAGAGAAGGTCAACTTCAGGGTACGTCCTTACTCTTGCAGGTGGAGCTATCAGCTGGATGTCAAAGCTACAGAACATTGTTGCTTTATCCACTACTGAAGCAGAATACATTGCTGCTTCTCATGCTTGCAATGAAGCGATTTGGTTGAAAGGTTTGTTTGGTGAATTTGGTAGCTTGCAGGACAACATCAAGTTATTTTGTGACAGTCAAAGTGCAATACATTTGGCTAAGAATCCGGCCTATCATAGTAAATCAAAGCATATACCGATCAAGTACCATTTTGTAAGACAGGTTATCACTGAAAGAGGAGTCTCTCTTGAAAAGGTGCATACAAAGGAGAATTGTGCAGACATGTTCACGAAACCAGTTTTGTTAGAGAAGCTACGCTGGTGTTTGGCTTCTCTTGGCTTGCAGAAAAGATAAAGTAATAAATAAACAGGGCATCAAGCTAATTGTTGTCAAGGTGGAGATTGTTGAGATTTTCTGTTTTATATAAAATAGGCAAAAATCTCAGTAGGTGACAACAATAAGAATTTGTTGCTAGATTAGCTCCAGGTTGTTGGGAGGGAGTTAATGCATCCTAAATTTGATGTGAGAGGATTTATGAGGAAGTTAGATTCTTCTTTCTATAAAACAGGTATCCATACGGATTGTTTTGAGGGTGTGAGAGTTTGTGAGGATTTGATTAATTATGTAATCTCCTGTTTGATTAATAAAGATTGCCGATGCCTATGTTTGGTGGACGTAGCCCAGATTGGTTGGGTGAACCACGTTAAATTGCTGTGTCTCCTGTGCATGATTTACTAGCTGATTTATTGCGAGGATAGACCTTGGATTAGGTAACCAAGATTGGATAATACATGTGATTGTCATCCATATTCTTGTAGTTTGAATATCATAAATTAAATATTCGATGTTTTGTTTGTGGAACACCTTTCCTTTTTATACTTTGTTGCCCAATAAACGTTAAAGAGCCTCTACATAATGAAAAGTTTCACATGAAATTTTTCAGGCGTTTAATATTCATAAATTTTATTAAAAAGGTATTTTGTCAATATGTGACATGTGAAGAGGCTCGGATTTTCAAACGTCCATTCTTGTGTCCTAAACTAAAAGGACTGTTTTTTCCAACCTTGTTATTAAAATATTATATTCTTTGAACACTTTACGGAGTTAATTTCGTGGTAAACAGTATAACGACACTTTCGACACTATAGGATTTATAAACATGAAGGTTTATATTAGGGTTTAATAAATAGGATTTATAATTAGAGGGTTTAATATTATCATTTGGAAAAAGGTTGTAATTATGGTCAAATTATTTAATATATTATTAAATAATTTAATTGTGAACATTAATATAATATTAAAACATATATAATATCATTAATGCATTATATTAATATTAATAGCACATGTTATTTATATATTAATATATTTTTAATAATGGTTGATTATTGTTGACATTGTTAACTATAGTCAATATGGGCATGCTAGTCAACAATAGTCAACATGACTACCATTGCGTATCATACTTACCACAAGTATCATGGTCAAGTATAGACTAACCATAGTTAAAATATGGCCAACAATAGTCAAACTATATTAAAACCCTAGTAAGCTATAGTCAATCATATTTAACTATGTTTTAACCTAAGAAAACCATGGTTATATGATGATCAATCATAGTCAAACCATATTCAACCAAGTCAATCATGATCAGCCATAGCCAAACCATGGTCAACTCTAGTCATATAATTGTTATGCATAGTCAAAACATAGTTAGTGATGTTTAAACATGGTGAACATGGGAAACTCTAGTCAATCATGGTTAACCATAGTCAAACAACTGTTAAACATAGTCAATGATGTTTTGAAAGGGCTAACATCGAAAACCATAGTCAACCATGGTCAATTCCTATTTGATCTAGGAGCATCAAACTCATGTTTTGTTCAGACCAAGGGAGTCACTCAATTCTCTACAGGGGAATGAATTTTCCTCATAAGTAAATTGTACATCTCATTGTCATTTTTTCGAGGTGTTAGGTTGTTTTAGTGACTGGCCAAGTGGGCCTTTTTCAGTATCATAGTTGTAGGGATAGGAATCTGGAAAATTTTAGGCTACTAGATATATGTTCCATTTTCACTGTTTCTATTGTGATATTTTTCTGGTCAGTATTTTTATATATGTAAGCATTTGTTCAATAGTGTAGGTAAGTCTCCCATAATTAGAAGTTTAACAAATTTGGAGAGGAATAGCTTGCAGTGCATTATGAAGGCATGCCTCATACTTTTCATATATTTTTTGATAATAACGAGGTTTTAATTTTCTCTGCATACCTGTGTTTTATTTATCCGCAAAATCATTCTATAATGTAGTTTAGTTTGTCTAAGAGTTGGATAGGAAATCCCTTGATTGTTATCAATATTCATGTGTCATTGATGTTAGAAAAATAAGGGGATTGTAGGCATGTGAATGATCATTCAATCCTTCCCATAGTCATTATCAAATCAAGAAGTGAGATTGACCTATGAATTTCTATAATTATCCACTTATGAGTTGGTTTGATATTGTGAAAGTGACTAAAGTTTGGCTATAAGGATGTATCACTTTGTGCATATGTGATCAAACATGGAAAGGGTCATGAAAACTCTTTGGAGAGAGTAGGCATTCATGATCCTTGGAAGAGTGGATGTTTAGGAGGAGTAGCATGCCTCTGAAATAATTTTTTTATGGATTGATTTAGTGATAGATTTTGAACCCTTTACAACACAAGCGTTTGGTACACATTTGTGGAATCAACTTGGACAAGTAAATGAACCAGGTAACTCTCAGGAAGATGTGCATAGACTCAAGGGAGTGGTGTGGATTAAGATATTGTAGAATGTCAAGCATATTCAAATCCAAGGACATGGACTTGCTTATGGCAGTCGAAGGAGTCGAGCCTTAGGTCGATTAAGTTGAAAAGTATAATATATCACATAATGTTGTTAACCTATCAGCCAACAAACAAGTCAGGCCTTAGCGTGTTAGTAAGTCAACATGTTTCCAAAGAGGCCGACCTCTGACTTTAATTCAGGGGCTACCTATCAGTCTTGGTCAAGTTGAAGCTGACTATAGTCATACCTTATGGTGATTGGTGTGCTTTAAGCGAGGGAAAACCAAATAAAAATCTGACTTCCATCCTGATACATTAGGACTTGCTCAAGAAAATTATAGACTTATATTTTGATAGACATAAATTATCAACCAAGGGTAGGTAACCTTGTGAGATGTTGCAAAAAATATATGTAGTCTAATACTTTAAGTGTTTTCCTAAACGAAATCACATACACACACACAAAACTTCAATATCCCTTTTTCCCATCAACACTTAGCAACAAAGGCTATGGAGTGGATTTAATCATCCCTCTAAAGCTCTGAAAATTGTTGATGCTAATTGTTGAGTGATAAAAGGTGCCTTTTTAAGTTCTAATTATCTTCACATTAGTTATCAATCTGGGTAAGACTTTCTATTTCAAGAGTGTACACAGTATGTGGCGTCTATTTACTCAAGAGTAATGCTTCTAAATTCCAGTACAGTTCTTTCAAATACAAGAGTAAATGGATACAGCAAGTGAACTTGAATTACAATTGAAAAAAAGGCTTAACTTACTAATGAAACCAAATAAAACATTCATTCAAGTATCAGTCAAGAATACAGTAGCAATAACTCATTTCTCTTTTAACTGATTGATGTTCCAAATGTAATTTTTAATTTAAACAGTAGGAATCTCAATCTGAGAGCGTAGATAGCAGTAATCAATGCTCTTTACGGTAGAGAATCTCAAGATAACATGCTGAACTAAATAACTGGATTAGAAATAACAATAATAGAATGCTGAACTTAAATGTCTCAATCTGAAATACCAATAATAGAATCAATATCAGTGTGGAATGTAAAACAAAACAATTCCTTTAAAGCTGAAAATACGAAACAACAACGTTATGCGATTACAGTAAGTGGAAATCAAACCAAACCATCACATGACAGAAATCATAAAACATTGTACATGAACAACAAGTGAATCCACCAGGGTCGGGCCGTCAGCCACCAGTGAACACCACCGGACTACTTCAATATATGAGAAGGAACAAAAAATATTATATATATTAATCATTTGCAAAATAGTTATAGCCAGTTAATACTCTTATTTCAACAAGAGTCGATGATCAAAGTACAAATACAATAGTAATTCTTGAATAATCTCCACTCCCCTTTCTCTTTACAATCACTACCTTTTTATAATGGCAAAGTGGTAAGAAGGATAAATAGTAACAGCGATCCCTCAGGATCAAGAGATCATGAGGGATTCACGTAATCTTCCAACTTCAGTTAGCTTTCCTTCCTTGCGCTGGTGTTGTGATTTAATTTTTTCTTATCCATAACTGCACGCTCCATCCTTGGCTTGTTGCCTATATGTTGTTTCCTAGTTAGGGAACAGTAGTTGTTCCATTTCATCTTTTTCCTTTTCTTAGTTAGGGAATGACAGTTGTCCCATTTCGTCTTTTTCCTGCATGAAGAAGGACAACAATCAACTAATTTGTGATAATAGATAATTTCCTTGTTTTCACCATAATCCTTTGATATATTATCGTCTTAATATAAAAGGAATATAACTAAAGAGAAGGATGATGAAATAAGTAAGATATACATACCTTTTCCACAGCTCAACATACTCCCCTACTTACCCTTTTTCATGCCCTCATGAAAACCATGTAGTTTGTATGTAAAGCAGTTAAGGAATAGGCTAGGGAAGGAATGTCATGAAGTGGTCTGAAACCATGATTTTTAGCCAAAATTTTGAAGATGTGCCCTATCTGTCCTTCAGGTAATTCATATATAGCTTTATACCTATCGGCAGGATACCAGACAATAGGGCTTTGGAACCGACAGCCTAGCCAATATGGGCCTTCCCTCGAGATGAGGTTACTATAAGTAACAAAGTGATCTACAACCAATTTAAAGTTTTTATAGTTAAATGGTTCTTTGTCCTGTACATTACAATTGGAAACTCTCCATCTGAATTTAGCTGCGGCCAAGGAATGGGTCCGACTGCTGGTAATCTAGACACCTGAGCTATTACTGCATCTGTTACTATCATTCACCTTCCTCTTATTATAGAATGATCATCCTATAAATTCTTTAAAAATTCGATGGCCACATTTTCAATGGGTTGCTGCAATCGTGTAAAATATGTGACCCATCTGGCCCGTACTAGAATGTCTTGAGTGGCATCGGAAACAGTTAGTATCAGTTGCTCCTTGCACACTGATCATCCTCCCATTTTGTCTGAATTCTGCACACTATCAGCTTAACACAGGTAACACAACAATACATAGAGCCAATAATGGAACAACAAGTTTTTAATATTGGATAATACTTTTTCAACATAGATACCATTAAACACTTGCTAATATGGGATATCATGCAGCCCGGTACAACCAAATAAAGGACTAACACGCATGCAAATGTGCTTTGGAAGTCACCCGTGCCCCCCCTTAAAATGATAGGTTGCCTTTGACCAGTTAAATGAAGAGATGATGTACTGGCGGCAACGTATAGGAGTGGTAAAAATGGAAAGGTATACATATTTATGATAAGATCACAAAAATATCGGGTTGCTGAAATCGATGCATAGAATGAAAATTATGAATAAATGATGCCATGGAGTGATTTGAAAAGGGAGAAAGGACATCTTACGTGGATGTGATGCTATGCAGTCATTATTCCACTTAAACTGTTATGATTGACTTTTTAAACAATATCTCATGCATAAAGGTTCAAAATGTGAATTAGGAACATAATCTCTCTGTAATAAAGATAAAGAAATAAGAAAAGGGAGTTATAATCAATATTGATGTTGAAAATAGATTCCAATACCATCAGTAGAGCTTTTGTTGCCCACAAGTGTTTATAGCCTTGACAAAGTTGCTTTTTCACCCTTTCGAACCATGATCCTTCATGTTTAATTAGGAAAGTGCCTTGTGATATGAGAATGGAGGCCATTGTGTTGGCTTGGTGACCAGATGGATCACAATGCCATTTACTAGGAAGGAGTGAAATGTGGGTAGGCTGGCTCATGATGAGACCTCCTGTTCCAAGGACTTTAATTTTTTTGATGTATCCATTGGATCATATCCCTGGTGTGGTGGCCATAGTGGGAACACCACTTCACTACTTCCTTATGATCATGGTAGGTTGATTCATGATGAGACCCCCTATCTTCCATTTGACAAATCATAGAATTGTTAGTGTATATATATATATATTATATATATATATTCATATTTCCTTCTTTTTCTTTTCTTTTATATAGCACTTCCTATTTATATATAGAGGGTGGCTCAACACTCCTTAAGAGTAGGGATGGTTGAAGAAGTCTGAACATACCAATAGAAGAAACTATTCCCTTCCTCTTATTCAATGAAAATAGGCAGAGAGGATTATGGGGATTAAGGAAGAACCAGCATGGTACAAGTAATCAATTAATTTGAGTTATAGTGAAGATAAGGAAAACAAAATGATATAGATAGTCATGTCCTCTCCTTTTCTAATCAATGCAAAGAAATCTCATTAAAGATGATAATTTTCCTTTGATTTGCTTGTTCCAGTAGCCTTTAAGTTTTGTATCCTTGCATATATGTTTGTATTCTTGCCTTTATAGGATCATAAAGACTGAAACCATATTCACAAGATGCTTATTTCCTAAAGAAAAACCTCTCAAAAAGAGTGTTGTTCCTTAGGAGGAACAAAAAAAAAGACACAAAAAAAGGGTATTGTTCCTTAAAAGGAACCGCCCCTGTTCCTTAGGAGGAACAACAAAAAGACAAAAACTGCACAAAAAACTGTTGTTTCTTAAGAGGAACAACAGTTGTTCCTTAGGAGGAACAACAGAAAAATGGACGCAAGAGAAAGTGTTGATCCTTTGGTGGAGCAACATTAAAACAAACTGAAGCGAAACTGTTGTTCCTTAGATGGAACAACAAAAAGAAAATAATGACAAAATTGTTGTTCCTTAAATGGAATGGCTGCTATTCCTTAAGAGGAACAACCACTGTTCCTTAGATGGAACAACAAAAAGACAAACACGTGAAACTGTTGTTATTTAAATGGAACGGTTGCTGTTCCTTAAGAGGAACAACAACTGTTCCTTAAATGGAATAGCAAAAAGACAAACAAATGAAACTATTGTTCCTTAAATGGAACGGTTGCTATTCCTTAAGAGGAACATTAGCTATTCCTTAAGAGGAACAATAGATGTTCCTTAAGAGGAACAGTAGTTGTTCCTTAAGAGGAACAGTAGCAATTCCTTAAATGGAACAACAAAAAGACAAACAAATGAAACTGATGTTCCTTAAATGGAACGACTGTTGTTCCTTAAGAGGAATAGCAGTTGTTCCTTAAATGAAATAGCAAAAAGACAAGCAAACGAAACTGTTGTTCCTTAGATGGAACAACTGTTTTTCCTTAAGAGGAACAACAGTTGTTCCTTAAGAGGAACAACAGCTGTTCCTTAAGAGGAACAACAGTTGTTCCTTAAGAGGAACAATAGTTGTTCCTTAAGTGGAACAACAAAAAGAAAAACAAACGGAATTGTTGTTCCTTAGATGGAATGGCTGTTGTTCCTTAAGAGGAACAACAACTGTTCCTTAAGTGGAACAACAAGAAAATTGTATATATAGGGGACTGCTATTTCGTAAATGGAACGACAGTTGTTCCTTAGAGGGAACAACAACTGTTCCTTAAATGGAATAATACAAAAATCAATAAACAGAAAAAATATTGTTCCTTAAATGGAATGGTTGTTGTACCTTAACGAGAACGACAACTGTTCCTTAAATGGAACAATGCAAAAAGAAACATTTGTACACAAAATCACTGTCCCTTTAGAAGAATGGAAGTTGTTCCTTAAATGGAATAGCCAAAGCAAAAAAAAGAGTTCATTTACAGTTTATACAATCAAATTCAAATAGAAAGAAAATTTATATACAAAATTTGGAAATGAATGAATTGTTCACTAGATTGATGCTAAGGATGGGTTATCTTCCTTAGGGAGAATTTACATGGTGGAATCTTCCCGTAACTATTGGCAAAAGGATTCCCTGGTAAGAGGTTTGCGATAAAGTCACACTAGATGACCATTTACTTTAAAAGAATAGCCAGATCCATCAATGGTTGCCAATGTAATGGTGCCATTATCATGCACCTTCTGTATCTCATATGGTTGTAACTGTTTGTTCTAGAGTTTTTCGGGGAAATCCTGGAACCTAGAATCGTGTAAGAGTGGCCAATCTCCTTCGTGGAAGATATTATTTTTAATAAGGGAATCATGCCATTTCCCTCTTTTCTATTGGATTAATGTAGTGCGTTGAAGAGCTGATAGCCTGATTTCATCTAGTTCATTGATTTGCTATAATCTATTGATCTGAGCTTCATTTAAATTGAAACCCACCTCATGAGTTGTTCTTAATGTTTGAATCTCTAATTCGATTGGGAAGATGGGTTCTTTACCAAATACTAATTGATATGATTAATATGCCGTGTTATTTCTCCATGTTGTGCGGTATGCCCACAAGGCTTCTAGCAATCTGGAAACCCAGTCACATCTGTGTGATGCAACTGTCTTTGTAAGTATTGCCTCAATTACCCTATTAGTACTTTCTACTTGGCCATTTTCCTGTGGGTGGTATGAAGTTGTAATTTTGTGGAGAATATGGTAATTTCTCAATGTTGCAGCAATCTTGTTGCCTACAAATTGTGGTCCTCCATCTGTAATTATGTCTCTCGATAGGCCATATCGCACAGATAGTTAGAATAGAAAATGTATCACTTAATCCTCAGTAGCCCTTGGTAATGCCTATGCCTCGACCCATTTAGTGACATATTCTTTTGCAACCAGTATGTATGTTTTCTTATTAGATGATGGGTTGATAGGACCAATAAAATCTAGCACCCACCACTCAAAAGGTTTGATTACTAGTTGTGAATTCAGAGGCATCTCATCAGATTATCCAGGGCATCCCATCCTTTGGCAGCTATCATAGGCTTGAACAAACATTTTAGCATCTTTAAAGATAGTGGGCCAATAATAACCTGTTTGTAAGACTTTGTGACCAGTTCTGTGGTTCGCAAAATGTCTACCGCACAACCCCTCATGGCATGCTTTTAGAATGTCAAACACTTCATCTTCTCGGATGCATCTTCTAATGTGCATATCTACTCTTGTATGGAATAAATAGCCCCCGATCCAAGAGAATCGGGTACTGCGCTGCACTATTTGTTTTATTTCGTTAGGTGTCAGGTGCTTGGGTAATTTGCCTATTGCCAAATAATTGCAACATCCGTATACCATGGTGTTCTAACAATAACAACAAATAAATGTTCATCAAGAAATTGATCCTCAACTGCTGCTGCATTAGCTGGATTTGGCATTCGTGAGAGAAAATCAGCTACAGGGTTTTCTTTTCCAGGTCGATCCTTAATTGTGATGTCAAATTCCTGCAAGAGAATCAACCATCTTGTCACTCTTCCATTTGTGATAGGTTTATTCACTGGATATTTAATGGAAGAGTGATCTATATATAAAACTATAAGATATCCAGTTATATAATGTCTAAATTTATTTACAACATATATTACAGCTAAAAATTATTTTTTAGTCACAATATAGTTCAATTCAATAGGAGATAGATTTTTGCTGATATAATATATTGCATATGGATTTTTATCTTCTTCCTATCCAAGAACTTCTCTGATTGCTGTGTCTGAAGCATCAAATGAAATCTGGAATGGAAAATCTCAATTTGGGCCCCTTAGCATTGGGGCTGTTGATACAAGCCTTTTTAAATCCTCAAAAGCATTGTCACATTTATCTGTCCAAATGAAATCAATATTTCTTGTTAGTGCATATAATGCTGCATCAATCTGAGAAAAAATATTTATAAATCTTCTATAATAACCAGAAAATCCCAAAAAACTACGTACCTCTGTTTGTGTGGAAGGGGTAGGTATTAAAAGAATTATCTGAATTTTAGCTGGATCTACCTGTAATCCAGCTGCTGAGATATAATGACCCCAGATGAGGCCCTCGGTCATCATCATGTGGCATTTTTCATTTCTTAAACAAAGTCTGGTGGCAATGCATCTTTGTAGAACTTTCTTTAATGTTTCTAATGCTATCTCAAAGTCGTCTCTGTAAGGTGTAAAGTCATCCATGTACACCTTGAGCCTTTCATTTATCAGATCTGAAAAAATGCTGAGTATAGCCCTCTGAAATGTGGTAGGGGCATTGCATAGCCCAAAAGGTAGGACCCTGTAATCAAATGTTCCCCAAGGGCAAGTAAAGGTAGTATTATCCTAATCTTCAAGGGCAATCTGAATTTGATTGTATCCGTTGAAGCCATCTAGGAAAGAAGATAATTTTTTTCCTGCCAAAGTGTCTAAGACTTGGTCAATGAACAGAAGGGGAAAATGGTCTTTTTGGGTTGCTTTATTAAGCTCTCTATAGTCAACACATATACACCACTTTCCATTATTTTTTGGCACCACTACTAATGGAGATACCCATTTGTTGTCGGATATTGGGTAGATAAAGTTTACATCTAGCAATTTTTGTAGTTCAACTTTAACAATATCTTTAAGATGAGGATTTAACCTCCGTTGAGATTGTCGAATGGGCCTGGTATCCTTCTCTGTATAAATGTGGTGCATGCATAACTAGGGATCAATCCCTTTCATGTCTGGGTAATCCCATGCAAAGGCCTCTTTATATTTTCTCAAGAGTTGAACAAGTTTCTGCTCTTGGTCAGCAGTCAGGTTTTTGTTAATATTCAAAGTTTTTCCTGGCTCAATTTCTATGGTTTTGTTGTTATAAATAGAGGTAGTTGGTATTGATTGATCATTAGTATCTTTTAGGGAATCTTATTCTATTTTTCTATTGAATGCTGCTTCGATCACGTGACATTTGAGATGGGATCTAGCTTCTGGTTGGTTAATGTAGGTGTTGATGATGTCATATTCTATTTGATCTTTAAATTCAAGAGCATCTTCTATGGTTAGGGGTGATCTAATGTTTTCAATTAGATATGATATAGGTTGTTTTCTGGTTTTGATTATTGTTAAACTTGGCTAGGCAAGAGGATATAAGGCTAAATTCTTGACATTGGTTCGTCTTGTTATGGTCATGCTGCCTGTTTGGCAACTGATATAGGCATCCACAGTCGCCAGCCAAGGTCTACCTAAAATGAGTGGGTGTCCCTCTAATCAGTTTCTGGGATTGATGATGAGGAAATATGTTGGGTATTCCCAGGAATCTACTGACACCATTACATCCTATAATGTGCCTTATGGTTTGACTACTGAGTGGTCACCCAATTCCAACAAGGTTGTGGTTGGGTCTAGGGATGTAATGTCGAGATTTTGGTAAGTTGTTGTGGTAAGAATATTGATTTCTGCTCCTAAGTCGACTAGTACATTAGGAAAGGAGTAGTTGTTTATTTGCATAGTAACTATTGGATTGCCTGGGTCCTCATATTTTACAAGCGCTTCTCTTCCTAATAGTAAATCAGATAAGGTACCGACTACATCCACAGTTGGATTTGTTGTTATTTTTCTCTTTGGATTTTTCATACATAATTCCTTAATAGTTTTTGCATAAATTGGGATGTCTTGAATAGCCTGAAGGAGTGGCATTTTTATACACAAATTTTTCAATTCTCCCAGAAGATCAAAATCAAGATGTTCAATTGGGCAAGGTATGATTAATCTCTTTGGGAATGGTGGAGAAGAGGTGGTTGCTTGATCAAGACTTTTTTGTCTAATCACGTTATCTTCTTATGGTGCTTGTTCTACAAATAACAGATCTTCAATTTGAATATTTGTATCCCCCTCTGATTCTATTATATGCCCAGATCTTAATTGAAGGTCATTACACTCCCTTAACTCAGTTTTTGGTTCTGGTCCTTCAATAATTTGCACAGATTGAACCGGTCTGTTGTTGGGGTTCAGGTTGGGTTGGGCTGGGAGCTGCAGTCTTAAGTTGATCTGGGTGTTTTGTTGCAATGTGTAAGGTGCTGGTAGTGTGGGTTGACATAGGGGGATTGTTCCTACTCGTTGATTTGTGGGTCTCTACCAGCTTGACTGCCAGTTCTGATTCTGTGAAGTTGAGGGTGGCCATTGGGATTGATATACATAATTTTGTCAAAACGGTGGGAAGTAAGAGGAATTTGGCCAATTGGTTTGATTTGTTTGATTTGACCATAGTGGCATAGGGAATGGTTGTTGTGACCAACTGGGGAAAGGTGGATGATTCTGCCACATTCCATTGTACTACTGATTATTATATTGAGGAGGCTAAAAAGAAGAGGATGGATCAACGAGCATACCTGTTTGTCGTGATTGCCACTAGTGGCACTGATTTAGTAGGTAGACTAGTTCTATTTCTTCCTTCACCTCTTTGTAGACTGCTTTCAATCTTGGGAGTGATGGGAAACTTTTTGCTGAGTGATCTTTCGTACAGATGGCGCAGATTTGGACCGTATCCAGCAAGCACTATTTTTGGCTATTCTTCTTTCTGCATCTAGGACAGAATATGACCAAGTTTTGTTCTACTTCTTCTTGCTTTTGTTTGGCTTGCATAATGTCCAATTGTGTTGTTAGAGTCCCTAGAATATTTGTTTTGAAATCCTCTAGTAGATTGCCAATATCTGCACGAGTTATACCTCCACCAAAGATTTTGTTATCCCTTGTGATCATGTCGTGTTCTGTTGGCTTCAATCTTGTGTAGCCTCTTGAACATCTAATACACAAATTAATGATTTCAGCAAAACTTTTCTGATATATATCACCTATACCCATAATGTTTAATGTTTCAATCCATTGTTCTTTCATCCCTTTAATTAGTGTAGTTTTTAACACATTATCGAAAAAGGGCAAAGATGCATAGGGAGATCTCTGGAGATTGTATTGAAAGTGTTCCACATATTCCTCCAGTGTTTTGCTAGGTCTTGTTGTCAATTGAAATATCTCATCCTTTAATTCCCTGGATCTACAATACTCCTGATATTTCTTTAGGAAAGCAGTTTTCATCTAATCCCAGTCATTTATAGTGCCCCCACCTAATCCCATAAACCATCATAAGAATGCTCCTTTCAATGTGGAGGGAAATAACTTTAGTTTTTGGGGACTGGTGGTATAGTCATACCCCCGACACAATACATCAAACTCAAATAGAAATGTGTTTGGATCCTTTGATGTCAGCCCATGAAAGGTAGGAATATTTTGGAGAGGAATGGCTTTCATAGGTGCATTGAATGCTGTGTCAATGATGGGATACTACAGTGTGGAGGTCTAAGGTATTTGTTGGTTCTGGGCCATTTCATCAATTATGTGCCAATACCCTTTTGGGATTTCTAGAGAGTTGTTCCTAGGATGACTAGAATGGATGGGAATGAGCTTAGCAACACTCCCTTGGTCTGGAACAATGAGTGTCCCCTGTTGAAATACTACCTTGGGGAATCTTGGCTCCTATGTTTCCCCAATTTCTTCTTGAATGAACTTAATGACACTCCCTTTATCTGGGGTGTTGAGTGTTCCTCATTGAATTATTACCTGAGGGGATCTTGGCTCCTCTATTTCTCCTGTTTCCCCTCCTCCTTCATGGATATTACTAGAATTCCCTTCTTGTAAAGAAATTGGGTGAGAATTTTCAATTTCTTGAAAACTCTGCTCAGTCTCTTTTGTTTTGCTGTGTACCTCAATGAAGGCTACAGACGGTGAGCCTACGGCTTGAAGGGAGCCAGTAGGTTGTCTAGAAGCAACTTCCCTAGGACCTACTGATGGCTGAGATTTGGCTTTCTTTATGATGTCATCTATGAAAGTTGATTGCCCAAGGGTCACCGGCCCCTTGGCTTTGTCGGGTTTGGGTAGGGAAATTGGATTATTTCCAGGTTTTTTATTCTTATTCATACACACAATTCAAATATTTACCTCTACCCTAAATTTTTAACAATTCTATTGGAAAGCGAGCAAGGGAGCAGGCATTTTACATGCTCCGTATGCAGGTTCTTACCTTTCATTTTTAATACCCAATTCTCTCATAACAGACAAACATCAGATGTATACTACTCTTTAGAAATGGCTACACTCTCCCCGACAATGACGCCAAAATGTTGAGTGATAAAAGGTGTCTTTTTGACTCAAAATTATCTTCACATTAGTTATCAATCCGGGTAAGACTTTCTATTTCAAGAGTGTACACAATATGTGGGAGCTATTTACTCAAGAGTAATGCTTCTAAATTGTAGTACAATTTTTTCAAATACAAGAGTAAATGGATGCAACTAGTGAACTCAAATTACAATTAAAAGAAAGCTTATATTTCTAATGAAACCAAATCAGACATTCATTCAAGTATCAGTCAAGAATACAATAGCAATAACTCATTTCTCTTTTGACTAATTGATGTTCCAAATGTAATTTCTAATCTAAACAACATGAATCTCAATTTGAGAGAATAGATAGCAGTAATCAATGCTCGTTACAGTAGAGAATCTCAAGATAACATGTTGAACTAAATAACTGGATTAGAAATACTAATAATAGAATGTTGAATGTAAACATCTCAATCTAAAATAATAATAACAGAATAAATATTAGTGCAGAATGTAAAACAAAACAATTCCTTTAAATATGAAAATATGAAACATGAACGCTATTTGACTACAGTAAGTGGAAATCAAAACAAACCATCACATGACAGAAATCATAAAAGAATGGTATAGGAATAGTAAGTGAATCCACCAGGGTCAGGCCCTTAGCCACCAGTGAACATCGCCAAACTACTTCAGTATATGAGAAGGAACAATAATTGTTCTATATATTGATCATTTGCAAAATAGTTACAGCTAATTTGTACACTTGTTTCAAAAACAAGAGTCGATGATCAAAGTACAAATACAATAGTAATTATTGAAAAATCTCCACTCCCCTTTCTCTTTACACGCTGCCTTTTTATAATGGTAAAGCAGTAGGAAGGATAAATAGTAACAACCATCCCTCAGGATCAAGAGATCCTGATGGATTCACGCAATTTTCCAACTTCAGTTAGCTTTCCTTCCTTGCGTTGATGTTGTGATTTACTTTTTTCTTATCCATAACTGCGCACTCCATCCTTGCCTTGCTACTTGTATGCTGTTTCTTGGTTAGGGAACAACAATTATTCCATTTCATATTTTTCCTTTTCTTGGTTAGGGAACGACAGTTGTCCCATTTTGTCTTTTTCCTGCATGAAGAAGGATAGTAATCAACTAATTTTTTATAATAGATAATTTCCTTGTTTTCACCATAATACTTTGATATATTATCATCTTAGGATATAAAAGGAATATAACTAAATAAAATTATGATGAAATAAGTAAGATATACATACCATTTCCATAGCTCAACATTGATCAGAAAAATATAATAGATCAATCAAACAACAATTGAATCAATTCAACAATTTTCAATGTAAGATTAAAGCCTACTCAGATACTCCAAAAATATTCATAACATAAGCTTCATCATTTAATCACCACACATGTGTTACTACAATTTAGAAAAGAGGAATCAAAAGTTCTGTAATAATTCTATCAACTCATGAAAATAATTAAAAGAACACAATCTGCAACTATGGGAGTTGTGAGTAAATTGGAACCTCCCTTACTCACAACTCCTTCAACTGCTAAAGGAGTTTACACAACATGATCAACAGAACATGAAATTTGTATTAATCTAAACAAGTATTATAGTAGTATCAAAGTCTGGTACATCAACCCTCCCTTTACAAATGAAACATAAAAGTATTTATACAAATATAGGGGCATAAACTTTCCTGAATTAGGAAATAGAAATACTGCAACTCTATGCTAATAATAACTAGAAAAGATAATTAAAATTAGCATGTTGAGTTTGATCCATGACTAGAAGAATGGATCAAAATGATCTTGTTGGTTTGCTAAGGTTGTTTTCCACTACGGCCATACATGAGAGGTCTGAAGATCTGGGCAGTTTCAGTGGAAGTTTTGAGGTAGCCAATAGGACAACACCACGTAGAGGAATTTGTTGACAAAACCCATATTTTCATTCTCTTCGAGGTTGACCGAAACATACTCAGCAACTGAGATCGATACAAGAAATCAGATCGGTTACATGAAATCATCTTATCTACAAGAAATCGATGACTCTCTGAGAAATCATGGCTTGTCTGCAGGAAATCACGAAACTGCTTTAGAAGATAGTTTATTTGCGTAGGATTTGGTTAGCATTCTTGAAGTGTAGATAATCCGATTAGGTATCATTTAACTTCATAAATACTCAGGAATAAAGTGAAATGATACTTTTTAGACTAATTTGAATACCTTAAAGCCCACAACACCCTTTCGGTCAAAACACATACGATATGGCAAAAAGAGAGTCATGAAGGATAAAAAAGAGTTCAAAATAGGGGGCAGAAAGGCCTTAGAATATTATAAAAAATGGAAAAAATTGGGACACAACAGGACTCACAACAATTGAATCTTCAAAGAGCCCATAAGGAACTATATACATGTGTATAATTAGAGGTTGATTTATATATAGAGGTGTTAAAAGCATAAGGTTCATGAGGGATATTATATACATATATAATGTGAGTATCTTGGGAAAGAGGTACATAGAAGTGAGAGCTGGAGTTAAGAGGAAATCACTCCAAACTAAAAAGTAGCGAGGTGTTTACCACCTTAGATAAGAGGAACAAGGGCGCAAAGGTGTGGAGTTTGAAGCCAAAGGAAAAGGGGATTAAATAAGTTTCCATTGCAATTGAGAAAGAAAAATCTTGGGTTTATTTAGTCGGCCACTATAAGGGCCTTCTATCAAGTGGTATTAGAGTTGAGTCTCTTTTCTTAGCATTGAAAGGGAGATTGTAGCTGGTGAATGAAAATTTCCAGAGACAAGGGAAGAGAGAATCTAGTGGAGATTTGGAGTAGAAACCAAGAGGTAATAAGATTTATGTTTTTAACTTATGATATTTTTTTTTATAGAAGAACAAGAAATGAATAGGCCAAGACAATGAAGAGACCAATGACAAAGAAGTTAGAGGGATTTTTTTTTAAATGAGATAGAGAAACACAAATAATTAAAGAGGATTTGTTAAAGCTAATTTGGGAGAAAATTACATCCAGGCAAAGGAGAAGACTCTGACATTAAAGGAGGTAAATCTAGTCTTTAAAATTAGTAGCAACATTAGAGTACTATGATAATCTTTGACAAGAGAACCATTAATGTTCACAACGAGTATGGCAGAAAGGAACCTGCAACAATAAGGTTGTAGTAGAAAAGGAGAACCAATTTGCGGTTGAAGAGTGAATAGGACATGAGATCCTTAAGAGGAGATAAAAAGTGAAGTTCTTAAGTGTTGAGAAGAAGGTGAAATATCCAGAGACGTCTAAGGACTGCTTAAGAGGTTCCAAAGGAGGGAACCAAGAGGGACACCAATAGCCAAGAGGAGGTGAGGTGTTTAGGTAACAAGTAAGGTGTGGCTTGTTACAAGGCTAGGTTGTAGCACACAGATGAACATGGAGGAGAACATGTAGAGAAGGAGTAGGGTGACCATTGTAGTTCATAATGAATGTTTGATTAAAAGTCTCAGTAAAGGGGAAAAGGATGCTAAGAAAAATGGCATGAGGAGGTGAATGATGAATATTTTGAAAAGGATATGGTGGAGTTGAAGGTACAACTTAGTGTGCTAATGCAAATGCTACAGGAGATGGAATAAGGAAAAATACATAGATTGATGCTGAGGTCCAATTTATTTGTTAAAAATAAGGAATTTAAGAGGAAATCCCCAAAATCTAGAGAGCTAGGGAGGTAGAGGATGAAGCCTTTGATAGAATCTTGGATGGAAGAAGAAAAGCTTAGAATAGTTCAACCCAAAGAAGAAGCGGAAGGGAGACCACTCATTGGATATAAGGAAAAGAGACTGGTGCAAAGTCTCATAGACTATGGGAGAATTCCAAACTATCAATTGATGCCAGGAACAACAATGGAGGCTCAAAGGCCTAATATATTTAAAAGTAAAGAATTATTTTCATGTGTAGGACAAAAGAAAAACAAATAAGGGAATCCATCTGAAGATTTCATGGATATTATGGATGGAGGATACATTCTTAGAGAAAAGGATGAAGAAATACTACATGGAAGTCATGGACTATATGGAATGTCCAAAGAAGCATAAGGAACTACAATCTAATGATGGTGATGAGATACTAAGTGAAGGTATCGTGAAAAATAGTAGGCAAAGCTAATAGAGGAATGAATTGAAAAAGCACAAGGTGAGGCTACAAGGACTTTTTTTTTAAATATCAGTGACTTTTTTGTGATTACAAGTCTTATATGGGAGGAGAATAGATAACTGGTCTAAAGGGAGAATGAAAGTACTAAACTGTTCCGGGGAGTAAAGATTAATATAGAAAATGGTGGCCAATCCTTAAGGATCCTGGTTGAGTGTTCCTGGTTGAATTATTACCTGAGCGGATGTTGGCTCCTCTGTTTCTCCTGTTTCTCCTCCTCCTTCATGGATATTACTAGAATTCCCTTCTTGTAAAGAAATTTGGTGAGAATTTTCAATTTCTTGAAAACTCTGCTCAGTCTCTTTTGTTTTGCTATGTACCTTAGTGAAGGCTACAGATGGTGAGCCTACGGCTCGAAGGGAGCCAGTGGGTTGTCTGGAAGCAACTTTCCTAGGACCTACTGATGGCTGAGATTCGACTTTCTTTATGATGTCATCTATGAAAGTTGATTGCCCAAGGGTCACCAGTCCCTTGGCTTTGTCGGTTTTGGGTAGGGAAATTCGATTATTTTCAGGTTTTTTATTCTTAGTCATACACACAATTCAAATATTTACCTCTACCCTAAATTTTTAACAATTCTGTTGGAAAGCGAGCAAGGGAGCAGGCATTTTACATGCTCCGTATGCAGGTTCTTACCTTTCATTTTTAATACCCAATTCTCTCCTAACAAACAAACATCAGATATATACTACTCTTTAGAAACGACTACACTCTCCCCGATAACGACGCCGAAATGTTGAGTGATAAAATGTGTCTTTTTCACTCAAAATTATCTTCACATTAGTTATCAATCCGGATAATACTTTCTATTTCAAGAGTGTACATAGTATGTGGCAGCTATTTACTCAAGAGTAATGCTTCTAAATTGTAGTACAATTCTTTCAAATACAAGAGTAAATGGATGCAACTAGTGAACTCAAATTACAATTAAAAGAAAGCTTAACTTTCTAATGAAACGAAATCAGACATTCATTCAAGTATCAGTCAAGAATACAATAGCAATAATTCATTTCTCTTTTAACTGATTGATGTTCCAAATGTAATTTCTAATCTAAACAGCAGGAATCTCAATTTGAGAGCATAGATAGCAGTAATCAATGCTCGTTACAGTAGAGAATCTCAAGATAACATGTTGAACTAAATAACTGGATTAGAAATACTAATAATAGAATGTTGAACGTAAACATCTCAATCTAAAATAATAATAACAGAATAAATATTTGTGCAGAATGTAAAACAGAACAATTCCTTTAAATATGAAAATATGAAACATGAATGCTATTTGATTACAGTAAGTGGAAATCAAAACAAACCATCACATGATAGAAATCATAAAAGAATGGTATAGGAACAATAAGTGAATCCACCAGGGTCGGGCCCTTAGCCACCAGTGAACATCACCAAACTACTTCAGTATATGAGAAGGAACAATAATTGTTCTATATATTGATCATTTGCAAAATAGTTACAGCTAATTTGTACTCTTGTTTCAAAAACAAGAGTCTATGATCAAAGTACAAATACAATAGTAATTATTGAATAATCTCCACTCCCCTTTCTCTTTACAATCACTACCTTTTTATAATGGCAAAGCAGTAAGAAGGATAAATAGTAACAACCATCCCTTAGGATCAAGAGATCCTAATGGATTCACGCAATCTTCCAACTTCAGTTAGCTTTCCTTCCTTGCATTGATGTTGTGATTTACTTTGTTCTTATCCATAACTGCACACTCCATCCTTGCCTTGCTACTTGTATGATGTTTCTTGGTTAGGGAACAACAATTATTCCATTTCATATTTTTCCTTTTCTTGGTTAGGGAACAACAGTTGTCCCATTTTGTCTTTTTCCTGCATGAAGAAGGATAGCAATCAACTAATTTTTTCTAATAGATAATTTCCTTGTTTTCACCATAATACTTTGATATATTATCATCTTAGGATATAAAATGAATATAACTAAATAAAAGTATGATGAAATAAGTAAGATATACATACCGTTTCCATAGCTCAACATTGATCAGAAAAATATAATAGATCAATCAAACAACAATTGAATCAATTCAACAATTTTCAATGTAAGATTAAAGCCTACTCAGATACTTCAAAAATATTCATAACATAAGATTCATCATTTAATCACCACACGTGTTACTACAATTAAGAAAAGAGGAATCAAAAGTTCTGTAATAATTCTATCAACTCATGAAAATAATTAAAAGAACACAATCTGCAACTATGGGAGTTGTGAGTAAATTGGAACCTCCCTTACTCACAACTCCTTCAACTGCTAAAGGAGTTTACACAACAAGATCAATAGAACATGAAATTTGTATTAATCTAAACAAGTATTATAGTAGTATCAAAGTCTGGTACATCAACCCTCCCTTTACAAATGAAACATAATTCCATAGACTATGGGAGAATTCCAAACTATCAATTGATGCGAGGAACAACAATGGAGGCTCAAAGGCCTAATATATTTAAAAGTAAAGAATTATTTTCATGTGTAGGACAAAAGAAAAACAAAGAAGGGAATCCATCTGAAGATTTCATGGATATTATGGATGGAGGATACATTCTTAGAGAAAAGGATGAAGAAATACTACATGGAAGTCTCATGGACTCTATGGAATGTCCAAAGAGGCATAAGGAACTGCAATCTAATGATAGTGATGAGATACTAAGTGAAAGTATCGTGAAAAATAGTAGGCAAAGCTAACAGAGGAATGAATTGAAAAGCACAAGGTGAGGCTACAAGGACTTTTTTTTTAATATCGGTGACTTTTTTGTGATTACAAGTCTTAAATGGGAGGAGAATAGATAACTGGTCTAAAGGGAGAATGAGAGTACTAAATTGTTCTGGGGAGTAAAGATTAATATAGAAAATGGTGGCCAATCCTTAAGGAAGGATGAGGCAGCTTATCAAAGGTAGAATATAGGATAAATAAAGTTGTTCCCTAAAGACAGGCAGGGAGTAATGACCTAGAAGAAATTTCCAAGAGTGATCATGGTACTTAGGGGTCATGGGAAAGAAGAAGGACAACATTGTTGCACTATTAGAATGATGGCCTATGCACCAAGGGAAGAATGGAAGCCTCATGCTGACAATTTATGTGTAAATGTTTTAGGTGAAGAACATGGACAAGAGGTCCAAAATAATTAAGGTGATGAGATGGCTTCACAAAGGCAGAAGCAAGAAAGGATGGAAGGAGCTATGAGGCTGGATTTTAGCCACATGGATGATGAAGAATGAAACTAGAAGGATGTTATGAAGAGGAGTGAAAATGAAGATTTGGAATGTGAAGACAGCTGCAAGGAAGATGAAAATAGTTTATATCTACTACTTTTCCATGGTATGAGCAAGAGTTGAAGTCTCTACAGGATTTGCTGAAAGATCCTAGAATTGGAGAAAAATACATAGAGAGTGTAACCAAAAAATCAAGGGAAGTTGAAATGGTTGATACATCAAAGTTGTGTGGTGATGATAAGTATACTATTGAAGGCATGGTTATAGGAGTAGAGGAAGAAATGATGATATTAGTGTGCCTCAGGAAAATTTGTTTCATTTGCAATCAAGGATTAGAGGGAAACAAATGGAAATAGAAAGTTTCCAGTATTTTGAAACACTATATTTTATTTATTGTTATGAGGATGCATAAAAATGGAAGCCTTATGGTGAGGTCAATATTGATATATTGTAGACACTAATTGGATTGAATAGTGTAAGCAACATGTACCAGTAAGAGTGTAGACTAGATATGAGGTTTGAGGAAATCATGACGTTGATGGAGGAACTACTTGGGTAATGATACAATGATGAGGAAATGGTAATTAGTTCCAAAACATGGTTGGCTATGGAACACCATAGCAACATGGTGAAGGTGAGACATCTGCAAAACAAAATATAGGATCGTGGAAGGAGAAGGACAACTAACAACAAGTTGACTATACCAGATTGTCTCAAAAAAGCATGTGGAACATAAAAAAAAGAAACTTTGGATCCTGGAAGATTAAATTCATAACTAAATCAACAACATGATCAAGAATATGGGAATATGCAAAGTAAGGTATGATATCCAAGGGGATTGAGAACAACCTCAAGCCAACAAGGGAAACAAACTACGAAATTGCAACATAAAGTTTGGGACCCTCGAGGGTTTCACATATTGAAGGCATCTAAAGAGGAGGTCAAAAGTTTTCCACCTAGGGAGTTTGATTTAGAAGCATTGTTGGCCCTCGATTTTGGTCTTGTTTTTGCTCTAGGAAACTTACTAATCCATCTATTTTCCATCCATTTTTCACTTTATCCATCCCATTTTGATGTATTTCATATCCATTCAGGTATTTCAATTTAATTTTTCAAATTCTAAAGTTTTTATAAAAATTTGGTTTTAAGTGCAAAAATTGACAGATTCAGAAATTCCCGTAATAGCTATATGGTTGATATGGTTGCAGGACACTTGGACACAAATTGGATGCATGGATGGAAAATTTGGGAACTAGGACTAAGCCAGCTATGCTTAGTTCGAACAGAACAAGATTTATTAGGCCCATTTAGTGCTAGTCAATCATGACTAGTCATTCAGAAATCCCATAGAAATAGGGTACTTTTGAGATTCTATGGGATTGAACATATATTTTGGGATGGAATTGATGAATTCAACTTAGATAGATGGATATGAGTAGATGTGTTTGTTGGAATGATTATATATCAGTTTTTTTCATAAGACTTCTATTTAAAAGTCAAGACTTTGATGGCTTATGTATTGACTTTTTATAATTTCATGCTGAGACACTTTTGGATTGGAGAGCTAATTTGAAGACTTGTTCTATTAATATTTTTCTGTTCAATAATATAGATGTGTGATTGAATTTGAGCTTCTGATATCATTCTTTAAAGTGTGCAAAGCAAGGGTGGAGGGCCCCCATTCCAAGCTAAGTACACTTCCTTGTTTAAACTAGTTTTATTTCCTGTAATCTGGTTATTGTAGAACTAGTTTCCATGCTTTATTTTAGATTGATTTATAGTTAATGTATGGTGATTGATTTCATTAGATCTTAGCTTACTCATCATTTTATTAAGTTGGAAAAACAAAGTTTTCAAGTTGAGCACTCCTTCTGTTAATTCTGGTTATTGTAGAACTAGTTTCCATGCTTTATTTTAGATTGATTTATGGTTAATGTATGGTGATTGATTTCATTAGATCTTAGCTTACTCATCATTTTATTAAGTTGGAAAAACAAAGTTTTCAAGTTGAACACTCCTTTGAATTATAACTAGTTTCCTTTGATTGCATGCAAGTAGTTTTCTTATGTATTTTTGGCATTAAGGTGAATGAATTATGATGAAACATATCAAGTGTCTCTTAAGTTAGGAGCCCTCTTTCATTAATGATTTATCCATCTTAAGTTATTAGTTTCAATTTCTGTTCATTAAGTAGTAATTGAGGAAGAATTGGACTTCTTAAATAAAGAACCATTTTAGCTTTTCCTCTTTTCAAACAAATTGAATTGGAATTGTAATAGGTATTTCTTTAATTTTTGAAAAACTTATCTTTCAAAGTTTGATTACATCTGATATTCGCATATAGTGAACTTGCCTCTAAGTATTACCAACCCGGATTGATAAGAAATATTTGTGTTAATTTCGGTAAATAAATTAGCTTAACATTTTGGTGCTGTTGCCGGGGAGGAAAATATCGACATAGTCAATAGGAAGATAACTTTCAAACTTTTCTAAAAAAAAAACAAAAACATTGGTTACATTCCTTTTAGTTATGTTTCTTTATGCCTAGATATAGAGATCCTCAAGGTAGATTTGTTAAAAACCCCCCACACGTAGAGATAGGATCATCAAAAACCACAGTTACTGGTAATCCAACAATTGAGGAATTGGAAGAAAAACAAAGAACTGGACAAAGGTTAACTTTAATTGAGAGGCAAACTTTGTTAGCTTGTGAAGAAAAACGAAAACAGCTATCAACTTCAGGAAAACAAAAGGAAACTACTAATGAAAACCAACCTGTCTTTGCATTTATAAATCAACCTGTCTTTGAACAACCTGAATCTCCAATTAAGATTGAAACAACTAAACCAATGGCAGAAGAGGGACATGGATCTGTTATTCTTACTCCTGAACAACGAATTGAATATGAGAGACAACAAAGAGAATGGAGAAGACAAAGAGAGGAAGAGGCAAAACGAGAAAATGATAGAAAGACAGAAAATGATCAGAAAAGACAAGAAGATGGTGGTGATCAAGAAACTACCTTTGGCTTTCCAATAGTGGATACAAGTGCAATATTAGGAGAAGAGGTGAAAATGAAAGATATTCCACCTTCTGTATTGCTTTCATGTTTGAATTTTATATTCTATGTAGAACATATGGATACACTGATGACATACACAAACTTCATCTTTTTCTTGCTACATTAAAAGCAATAGCATTTTAGGAGAGCAAACAATAACTTCTTGGGATGATATGAGATCAGTCTTCCTTAAAAAATATCAAGCTTATTGTAGATCTAGGGACTCAAAGGAAGATGTTTTCAGAATGACACAACAAGAAGATAAAAGTTTAGAAAAATACTTGGAAAGATTTGCATATAATCTACAAAAATCTAAACAACACTCTCTAAATCAGGAAACCATTCGAACAATCTTTCTCAAGGGTGTAAGAGATGAATACCTTGACATTCTGAATGTCATGGGTAAAGGAGATATTTCAAACCTACCATTCGAAGAAATTGTTGAACTATGTCAAAAATATTCTAGAGGAAGATAAAAAACTAGAAAGAGAGAAGGGAGTTCAAAAGCAGCAAAGTCAGCAGCAAGAGGGATAACAAGAGCGGAAATAGGAAGCTTATTGGAAAACTTCAAAACTGACCTCCTAAGTACATTGGGAACACAGGTAGATGTTCTAAAGGCAAATAAGAAGAAGGAGGAACAAGAACAAGCTCTAGCAATCTTTTGTTCCAAATGTAGAAAAAAACATCCACTAAGAGAATGTCCTTTGGATAGTATTCAAGTATGTGGTCTTTGTACAGAAAATCATTCAACGAAAAACTGTCTAAGATTGAAAGAATTGCAAATGAACTCAATGGAAGAAGTGCAAGGAATAGAAGGTTTCTATTATGTGGCACCACGAAGACCATGGAAACCTAGGATGCCTCAACAAAATCTACAACAGTTCGCTCAACAAAACTATCCATATCCGCCTCAAAATCCTTGGAATCCTCCAATGCCATGGCAAGCTTGGCCACCACAACAATATCCACACCAACCTGCACAAGGATGGAGAGGATATGGTTATGGAAACCAGCCACCTCAATAGTATCAACAACAATACCAGCAACAATATCAACAACCATTTCCATATCCACAATATCTACAGTCCATGCCATTTTCGCAACAAAATTCTGCATATCCACAATCCATGCCATTTCCGCAGCAGAATCCTCCACCATTGTTAACACAACCACAACAGTTACAGCTATCCTCAAACCAACCCAGACCAACTCAATTACCAGCCCAACCAGTGGCAAATCCGAACAATAAAGTGGATAAGTCTGCATACACTGTAGAGGAAGCAACATATTTTCCAACATATTCTATTCTTCCTATAAATGATGCCCATTTAAGGTCTGGAAAGGTGCTTAAAAAGGATTCTCTGCCAATCATAGAAGAGCCAATTGAACAAGGGGGACCACCTGAAACATCACAATCTGAAACACAAATTCAGAAAGGAAAAACCATTATAACTCAAACACCACCTTATCCTGAGAGGTTAGTAGAGCAACAAAAAGAAATGACCCTTCCTAAATTTGATATTTTAGATGAATTGAAAAATGCCTATGTAAAAATTCCTTTATTGAAGGCAATTAAGGAGATACCAATATATGCTAAAACAATAAAGGAATTATGCATTAAGAAAACTGGTAAAAAGAAGAAGGATCCTACTACAATCCAAATCATTGGCAAATTAGCATGCCTCATGTCAACACAAACCATTGTAGAGAAATATATTGATCCTAGTATCCCTATGGTTACTATCTCAATAAATAATTTCTCAGTACCAAATACATTAATAGACTTGGGAGCAGCTATAAATGTAATGACTATGGAGACAATGAAAAATCTGCATTTAAACAACATTAGATCAACTTCTACAATTCTATAATTAGCAGATAGATCTAAAGTTGTCCCAGAAGTAATACTAGAAGATATCATAGTCTCTTTGGATTCATGGGAGTATCTTGTTGACTTCCTTATCTTGCAACCAAAAACAAATTTGGGAGGGCATCCTCTAATCTTAGGCAAACCATGGCTAGCCATAGTTGATGCCTTTATAGGATGCAGATCAGGAAGCATGATTATTTCACATGGAGATGAAAGAAAACACATTGCTCTTTATTCACCTGCACAATCATCTTATTTAGAATCAATACTTGAAACTCAAGAATAGCAACAAACTAAATCAATTTTAAGTATAAATAAATTCTTTGACCTTAGAGAAGAAGAAGAGAATGAAGATTTAATGGATCTTTTCATCTTAGAACCAAACATTTCAGAGCAGCTTAGAGAGGTTCAATATGAAGCTGCAAGCAATCTTTTGAATCAATGTTTTCAGGAAACTTGTACAGTTCAAACTTTGCGAAATTCTTTTATAGACATCTTTCCTGTAAACACAATCTCCAATCCAACAATAAAAATAGTTGAGATATATCCTGGAAAACATTTGAACATTGGAAACCAGTTGCAATCATCACAAGAACAAGAGGTAATTGCATTATTACAAAAATATTCAAAAGCTTTTGCCTGGGATTATACTGACATGCAAGGAATCCGTCCCAACACACGTATCCACCACATCTATACAGATGATCAAATCAAACTAGTAAGGCAACCTCAAAGACGAATGAATCCCATGATGAAAGAAATAGTGAAAGAAGAACTGCAAAAATTACTTAACGTTGGGTTCATCTATCCTATTTCAGATAGTCAATGGGTTTCTCCATTGGTAATAGTACCAAAGAAAAATGGAAAATGGAGGGTATGTGTAGACTATCGGGAATTAAACAAAGCCACATTAAAAGATCATTTTCCCCTACCATTCATTGACCAGGTTCTAGACTCATTAGCTGGAAAGAAATTTTTCTCCTTCCTGGATGGGTTTAGTGGGTACAATCAGATTAGAATAGCAACAGAAGACCAAGAAAAAACAACATTCACTTGCCCATGGGGAACCTATGCATATAATGTCTGGCCATTTGGTTTATGCAATGCACCTACAACTTTCCAAAGAGCAGTGCTTGCAATATTTGCTGATCTAATCCACGAATGTGTAGAGGTTTATATGAATGACTTCACAGTTTATGGAAACACATATAATGATTTCCTCAACAATCTTGAGAAAGTTTTGAAACGATGTATAGAAACAAATTTGTCATTGAGCAATGAAAAATGCTATATGATGTTGACAGAAGGCATAGTTTTGGGACACCATATTTCCGCTTCAGGAATTAAGGTGGATCCAGCAAAAATCCAAGTCCTCGTTAACTTAATGCCACCTACAACACAAAAAGAGGTAAGAAGTTTCTTGGGCTATGCAGGCTACTATAGACGATTCATTGAAAACTTTAGTAAAATAGCCCAACCTTTGTTCAAACTATTAGCAAGAGATGTTGAATTTCAATGGACAAATCACTGTCAAAATGCATTTCAAATATTAAAAGAAAAACTATCAGTTGCACCCATTCTTCGTGGGCCAAACTGGTCTTTGCCATTTCATATTTCAACTGATGCATCTGATACCAAAATAGGTGCCTCACTTGGGTAGAAAGAGAATCTGTTCAATTATGCAATATACTTCATAAGTAAGAACTTAACACCTGCAGAGTTGAACTATACAGTCACAGAAAAAGAAATGTTAGCTATAGTGCATGCAGTAAACAAATTCAGGCACTATATAACAAGATACCAAATTTTTATTCATACAGATCATTCAACAATAAAATATTTGATGAATAAACCCATCACCAATGGGAGAATAACAAGATGGTTACTGTTAATGCAAGAATTTAACATTACAAAACAAGACCAGCCAGGCAAAAAAAATCAAGTAGCTGATTTTCTGTCCCGCATACATTCACCCAATGATCCAAATCCAGTTGTAGACAACTTTCTAGACGAACACCTGTTTTCAATAACAATAAAAACACCTTGGTTTGCAGACATAGCAAATTATTTATCTTCTGGAAAATTTCCAACACAATTCTCCAAAAAACAAAACGGAAAATTGTTAGAGAAAGCTCTAGATATAGTTGGGTAAATGGTGATTTGTTTTATACTTGTTCAGATTTGATAATTAGAAAATGTGTGAGAGAAGATGAAATATTAGAGATCCTAAAAGCATGTCATGATGAACCATGTGGTGGTCATTTTGCAGACAAATGAACAACCTACAAGGTTTTGCAATCAGGCTACTACTGTACAACAATCTTCAAAGACTCCAAGGCATATGTCAAGCAATGTGACAGTTGCCAAAGAACAGGGAGACCAATAGTATCAGATGAGATGCCACTCAAACCACAAGTTCTAATAGAACCATTTAAGCAATGAGCTCTAGATTTTGTCGAACCTATCAATCCACCATCAAATGGCAAGAGGTATATCTTAGTATGTATAGATTATGTCACCAAATGGGTGGAGGCAAAGGTAGTCACCAAAGCAATAGAAAATACAGTGGTCACCTTTCCCTTTGAAGAAATCTTTGTAAGATACAGAGTACCCAGACAAATTGTAACAGATCAGGGAGCACAATTTACTTCAAAGCTTGTACGAGATCTTACAAAGAAATACAAGATCAAGCACAGGAAGTCTACATCATATCATCCTCAAGCAAACGGGCAGGTCGAATCAACAAATAAAGTCCTAGAAAATATCATGACCAAAATAGTACAGATGAACAGAAAGGACTGGTCTGAAAAACTAAGGGATGCACTATGGGCCTATAGAATCACATGGAAAAATACAACTGGCTTTAGCCCATACCAGTTAGTATATGGAAAAGAGGCCTTACTGCCCATAGGGTTTCAGATACACACATACAAACTGGTAGCCGAACTAGGACTGGACCTGTCTGAAGCACAGCAGCAGCAAATCATGGAATTAAATCAACTAGATGAGCATCATCAGTAGGCCATAGAACATACCACGCTGGTACATCAGCAAAGAATGAAGTGGCATGAATGATTCATAAACAACAAGACATTCCACAAAGGAGACTAGGCACTACTGTTTGACTCCAAATTCAAAGATTTCAAAGAGAAATTCACAACACACTGGCTAGGCCCATATGAGATTGAATAAATCTTTGACAATAGAACAGTCAAGATCAGGACAATTGACCATGACTCCACATCACTTTTGGTAAACGGACATAGGCTCAAAGTTTATAACAGGCCTATTAGCAAAGAAGCATTTATGAAACAACTGGTAGAAGAAACAGAACTGGAAATCAGGGCACAACAGACTCAGCCATCTTCCAGTGCTGTAGCAGAATAAAGAAAAATAAATAAAAAAATTTAAAAAAAAAACAAAAAAACAAAAAAAAACATAATACAAAATAAAACTGTTTGCTATTGAAAACCAGGAAACTGGCACAAAGCAAACACGAATTCATAGGGGAAAACCAAGGCGACTTGGACTCTATGAATTCACTTTCTTGTTCTACTTTTCTCACAACATTCATTGCAGGATATCCTCCACATACATCTGACTTGTGGACAAGTCAAATGTCAAGCAAGGGGGAGGATTGCACAAGAAATTTAGTTGTGCAGCTGAAGTAAAGATGGAACTTGTATTGTTAACAGTTGGGACCTGAACAAACATAGCAGAGGGACCTGAAATATCAACATCAAAATGTACATATTACATAAACATGTGCATAACAGTTGGGACCTGAATCATGAAGTCATTGCAGAGGGACCTGAACAATAGTCAGCAATTCAAGAACCAAAGCATGAAGAACAAGAAGCAGCAATAAACTCTACTTTTCAATCTATCTACAACATTTGGTCAACTGATTTCATCCTGCTTGTATAGACATCATCCAGGGAAGTATAAGTATAGTCATTTTTCTCTTGAAAATTCAAATTTTTCTTAGAAATTTTTAGTTTTTGTTAAGTTGAAGTTAGTACCTGAAAACATATATCATTACCCCCATTATTCTAAATGTCATACCCTATAACCCTTGTAAATATCATACCCTATAACCCTTGTACATCCTATCTCATTCCATGTTCATAACCATTAACTCCTAAGTATTTTTCTTTAGAAGCAAAAAGGGACCAAGAGAGGACAACATGTTGAAACCTACACATACAATTCAACTATTAGATATGGAAATAATTTTAAATATGACCAAGGTGGTCATTTTAAAATTATAAGTGTAAATGATCATACATGCGAAGGTGTGCATATAACTTTGAATATATGATGCACAATATGGAAATACACATATAACTTTGAATACATATGCGCAATATGGAAATACTTTAAATATATATGCAATATGGAACACGCATGCAATAATGGAACGAGGCAATATGGAGGCATATGAAACTATATGAAACAAAGTAAAAGTTTATGAGGTGAGCATTTCAAAAGTTTTATAAAACAATTGCATATATGCGCTATGGTCCACCATTTAACAGTTTATATGATGGCACGGAGAGGTAGGTGGGTTTGTAGTATGCCATCTCATCATACGAAACCATACGACACCCTAATGCAAAATAATAGCATGGTAAGTCAAGAAGGCAGAGGTGGTTACCATTAAACGAATGTCCAGCCAGCATGCAAGCACAAACCAAATGCATAAATTACACAGGCCTTCATGCGCGTATGAGGTTTGAACAACATGGCCTAGTGACTGTCAAATGTTTGCACCGTGAGCTGCATAGGAGGACAGCCACGACTTGCATGGATGGAAGGCTTGAATTTAAATCATAAGAACAGATAGGCCATCCTAATGATGCAGTCAGGCGACTGGTCAACAAGACTACCATGACTTGCACGGTATGCCTACGTGCCCATGATAGCCAATAAGAATGTTTATGGCCCAACTCAGCCAAGTGCATGGCACAAACACATAAATGGTCATGAAACGACTGACGGTCTCCTGCACTTGTTTAAACAGCTCCATCATCGCTTGAACTAACTTAGAACATTGTTGAAGCGCTGCATAGTTGCAAGCCAAAGCAAGGGGAAACTGAAAGCAAATCCACGGAGAAATAAGAAGGAAAACTTCCCGAACGCAACACGAGTTGATTGCTGCAATCTCGGGATAACCCAGGTAACAATATGATTTGATTTGCTCCCAAATGATGAGTTGGATTTCAAACACTGCCTGTCATTTAATTGTCAACACACCTATTCTTGCCACCAGTCAGCAAAACGACGTTACAGGGATATGGAGCGCCATTTAACACTCCTCAAAACTTGCCAATAACCAGGTAAAAATGCCGAAACTATGCCATTGATTCCAGAAAATAATAAATCTAAGGGTTAGATGAACAACAATGTATTAATGAAGTTGTGATAAGGAAACATGATTCGGTGTAGTTGCATAAATCAAGGCGATGAGTAAGGCACTAAAATTATGTAAAACAGGGCGGCAATCTAACCATATTTTGCATGCAAAACACGTCATTAACATATCTATAGGATCATATGCGTATTTTGCAAAGTTGAAACAAAGCTTTTGTATAAAAATGACCTTGTATAGCAGAGGAGGTAGAGCGTTATTGTTTAGAGCCAAGGATGCATTTTTTTTAGGTGTTGTTTCATGACATAAGGATTGTATGGCCGATGCGTTTTTTCCCATTGTTACACACGGATATATATTGCACGATTTTGCTTAAGGAAGGACTGTAATGTGTAACAAAAACGTATATTGTGAATTTTGGTTGCTGCAGGGGATTGGTCGTATATTGTGCATTGTATAGCAGAGGTTGTCAAAGGGCCAAGTCATTTGAGTCTTTGTAGGAAATGTGCTGATTGTTTTTAGTGTTTTTATACAGTGCAGGGTGTTAGGCATGTATGGAGAATTATGAGAATTTTGCCTAAAAATACATTAAGAAAAACAAAATTCTATCATGAATATGTTGTTTTCTTATGCATTTTGTTTTCCAGACAGAGTTTAGTATGTTGACAGAGATATAAAGGTGTTTGACTGTTTGGACAGGGGATTAAAAGATGTGTTGCTGCAGAGAAAGGATAAACAGAGGCCAAGTAAATTGAATTAAAATTGTTGCAGAAGGCAGGTAAGCTTCTCTGATTTCGGAATTTTATTTTGAAAAAGAGCAGTAGTTGTAAATTGTCATTGTTAAGATGAAATTAATGATGACAGAAGCATATATCCAATGGTTTTCAGACACAATGTCAGCAAGAATAGAGCCCAAATTTTAAATAGAGAGCTGAAAAAAGGAAACCATAGAGAAGCTTTACCAGGCAGGATTGATAGGATTCTTGTAAAAGTTTGATGGCCATAGTGAGGAGATAACCAGGGAATTCATAAACAACTACAGCCAGGACCAAACAAGGGTAGGAGATGTTATCATTCATGTGACTCAGGAATACTTTTCCCAAGCTCTAGATCTCCCAATGATAGGTGAAAAATATCATAAAGGCCTGCATTTCAAGGAGAAAGCATGGAATTTCTTCCTTGAAAAGAACCGGAAAGGGACTTTTGACAGAACCAAGGGGATACCAAGGGAATGGTTCAATGAACCATGGGGTGAATTGGTTCTAGTTATATAGAAGTTTCTTACATGTGATAAAGGATATAGTGTTGCCCACCTATATCATATTCGACTTTTACAGCATATTAAGGGAGAAGATAAGATTAACTTGCCATAATTTCTCTTTAGAAGCCTCTTGAGGATGATTGAGACAGTGAGACATGAACATAAGCCCAAAGCAATGCAAATTTACCACCAGGGATTGATAAAAATCCTGGTTGAATATCAGGTAAGGTTATAAGGCATAGTTTGGAGGGAGTTCATGACTAGAAACCAGTTTAATGAACAGGTTAATGAAGTGCAGAATAAAGTAGAGCAAGAAAATAGAGGACTGATGAGTTCACCCTTGTATCCTAGGACTAGAGCTAAACAACAAAGTAACATAGACATACAGGAAAATGAAGTGTCTATTATGTCTGTTCCTAGGAGATTTAGGAATAATAGTCCCATTGACATAGAAAAGGAAGTAGACACATATGCCACAAGAAAACAGGTAGAGAATGACATTGCATAGGAAGTATTTGAGAGAGATTCTTCTTATGATGATGCAGCAGCAACATCATTAATCAAAACCACACAAGATTTTGAAAAAGAAATAAATTTGGAAAGAATCAGGGAATTAACTGACCAACTAGAAATTAGTAAAATCATGGAAAAACAATTGAAAGAGGAAAACAAGACAAGTAAGCAGGATAATACTAGATTGGTCAAGGCAAATGAAAGGTTAAATGAAGAGATAGGGAGATTAAGACGGAAGAATGATCTACTTTCTAAACAGGCATTTAAATGGTTAAAAGAAAAGAATATGTGGCAGGCTAAGTATGAGAAGCAGAAGGTAAAGGCAGCTTTGTTCAGGGAAGGACATGATTCAGGTTTGGATTGTTTGGTTAGGGAAACACAATAGGAAGCATCTACAGGAACCACATCTACTACAAGGAAAAGAAGATCAAAGAGGAATAAGCAAGCATGGGGATATGCTTGATAATCAGCAAGGGGGAGATGTTGGCCCTCGATTTTGGTCTTGTTTTTACTCTAGGAAACTTACTAATCCATCTATTTTCCATCCATTTTTCACTTTATCCATCCCATTTTTATGTATTTCATATCCATTCAGGTATTTAATTTTAATTTTTCAAATTCTAAAGTTTTTATGAAAAATTGGTTTTAAGTGCAAAAATTGACAAATTCAGAAATTCCCGTAATATCTATATGGTTGATATGGTTGCAGGACACTTGGACATGAATTGGCTACATGGATGGACAACTTGGGAACTAGGACTAAGCCAGCTATTCTTAGTTCGAACAGAACAAGCTTTATTAGGCCCATTTAGTGCTAGTCAATCATGACTAGTCATTCAGAAATCCCATAGAAATAGGGTAGTTTTGAGATTCTACGGGATTGACCATATCTCATAGGATGGGATTGATGAATTCAAATTAGATAGATGGATATGAGTAGATGTGTTTTTTGGAATGATTATAGATCAGTTTGTTTCATAAGACTTCTATTTAAAAGCCAAGACTTTGATGGCTTATGCATTGACTTTTTATAATTTCATGCTAAGACACTTTTGGATTGGAGAGCTAATTTGAAGACTTGTTCTATTACTATTTTACTGTTCAATAATATGGATGTGTGACTGAATTTGAGCTTCTGATATCAATCTTTAAAGTGTGAAAAGCAAGGGTGGAGGGGCCCCATTCCAAGCTAAGTAAACTTCCATGTTTAAACTAGTTTTATTTCCTGTAATCTAGTTATTGTAGAACTAGTTTCCATGCTTTATTTTAGATTGATTTATGGTTAATGTATGGTGATTGATTTCATTATATCTTAGCTTACTCATCATTTTATTAAGTTGGAAAAACAAAGTGTTCAAGTTGAGCACTCCTTCTGTTAATTTGGTGAATTGTAACTAGTTTCCTTTGATTGCATGCAAGTAATTTTCTTATGTATTTTTGGCATTAAGGTGAATGAATTATGATGAAACATATCAAGTGTATCTTACGTTAGGAGCCTTCTTTCATTAATGATTTATCCATCTTAAGTTATTAGTTTCAATTTCTGTTCATTAAGTAGTAATTGAGGAAGAATTGGACTTCTTAAGTTAAGAACCATTTCAGCTTTTCCTCTTTACAAACAAATTGAATTGGAATTGTAATAGGTATTTCTTTAGTTTTTGAAAAACTTATCTTTCAAAGTTTGATTACATCTAATATTCACATAAAGTGAACTTGCCTCTAAATATTACCAACCCGAATTGATAAGAAATATTTGTGTTAATTTCGGTAAATAAATTAGCTCAACAAGCATCAACCTCATGTTTTTTCTAAACCAAGGGGATCATGCAATTCTCTACAAGGGAAGGAGTTTGCCTCATATGTAAAATGTACATATTTGAAATTGTAGGTTGTAAATTAGCCATGTGTCGCATTGTAATTTTAATGAGGTGTTAGCTATTTTAGTGACTGGGCGAGCCTTTGCCAATGTAACAAGTGTGGGGACAAGAATCTGGCATATTTTTGGTTACTGGACACATGTTACATTTTTACTATTTTTGTTACGATATTTTTCGAGTCAATATTTTTGTACATGTGAGCATGTGTGTAATAGTGTAGGCAGGTCTCTTGGAATTAGAAGTTTAATGAATTTGGAGAGTAATAACTCCCAATGGATTATAAAGGCAAGCTTCATACCTTTTTATATATATTTTGATAATAACAAGGCTTTAATTTTCTCTACATACTTGTGTTTAATTTCTCTATGAAATCATTATATAATGTAGTTAATTTTGTTTGAGAATTAGATAGTAAATCCCTTGATTGGTCTTAGTATTCATATGTGATTGATAGAGGAAAAATGGCGATACTATAGAAAGTGAATCATTGTTTGGCCCTACACATAGTCATTATCAAATCAAAAAGTAAGATTGACCTGTGGCTTTATGCAATTATCCACTTATGATTTGGGTTGATCTTGGGAAGGTGAACAGATTTTGGCTATATGGTTGTATCACTCAATGCATATGCGATCGAAGAGGGAAAGTGTCTGGAAAATGCTCTAGAGAGAACAGGCATTGATGATCCATAGAAGAGTGGATGTTAAGAAGGAGTGGTGTTCCTCTACAATATTTTTGTTATTCATTGATTTAGTGATAGAGCTTGGGCCCTGGACAACACAAGTGTTGAGTGCACATTTTTGGACTCAGTTTGGACAGGTAAGGGAACCATGTACAACTCTTGGGAATATGTGCATAGACTCGAGGGAGTGGTCTAGATTGAGAACCTATAAAATGTTGATCATATTCAAAGTCAAGGCCATCAACTTAACTACGAAACTTGAAGGATTTGGGTGTTGGGTGATTAAGTTGACATAAAATATGGTGTAGGATGTTGTTAACATATCGGTCAATGAAGGAGTTAGGCCTCAGAATGTTGGTGTTCTTTCAAAGATGCTAAACCCAAAATTGAAGTTGGCGTTGACCCATTGGTCTTGGTGACGTCAAAGCCTACTATAGTTGAGCCTTATGATGATTAGTGTGCATCGAGGAAGGGCAAACCTAATCAACCCCGACTCCCAACTTACTCCATTAGGACCCGCAACATCTGAACTTTTGAAGAGCCCACAAGAACTATATACATATGTATAATTTAAGGTTTGTTTATATAGAGAGGTTTTGAAATCATAGGGTATTGTTGATGCCTCGAAAATTGCTGCAACAACATCGGGGAAAACCACCCGGTCTGGACCTTAAAGGCAGCTCCTTTTCCTTTTGGTGTGGTGGCTCCGACTGGAAATAATGGGACCAGTTTCCCAATGATGGACAAAAGGGGATGGATAAATGGGTGGTTCTCTAATATAATGATAATCAATGAATGATTTAATCTAAAAAGTAAAAATATGAACAACTATCCTATCCCAAGAAATTTCTTCTTTTAGTGTAATGTTTGATAATCTTTATCCACAAACAGGCATATAGATGACTCTATTGGTAAACAAAGACATTTATTCATATGATAATTACTTTTTTCAAGTAGTTGAACAAAGTAATCATTAAAACATTATTACACTATCATTTATATATCATTGATACAGATATGACTGAAAGAATAACACTCCTTAAACATTCAATAGTAAAAAATATAAGGATTGCTGTTAAAAACACATACATATATCTAATGATAGCAAGATTAAACAAATGACGATTCACATGAAAGAATGAAACAAGATCATAGATAATAGTACCATATGTTATTTGTATCACTCCCGATATCAATCACATTCAAATTCCTTCTTCCAACTTAGAAACACTTTCACATCAAGGCAATAGTGCATGTCCCATCAAAGCTTTCTTTGTTAAAATTCAGAATATTGGCCCAGTCTTTATAAAAAATATACTAGAAGCACAATAGTGCGACTTCCAGATTTGAGTTTATACAAAAACTGAGGACCCTTTCTAAATGCATGAAAGGACCTATAAATACTAATTAGGATAACTAATTAGAAAAATAAAATGCTATTAACTGGTACAACTAAATCATGAGTATCTTCTCAACATAGGCTTGTTTGCAGTCGGCAGCATGATTCATTGTTTCAGATGATCTCCTTTTGATTTGAGCTAGCAGATTGCAAGCATTGGTTCCAATTCTGGAGGACGAGTGAGACGAGAATCTAGTTGAAATGAGTATGTCACATCATGGATTTCAGGAATGATACAACTGATCTCATCGATTAAACATTTGAGGGCGGCCTTTTGACTGTATGGTTTTACTAAGAAAAACCAAAAGGTATCCCAAGTTAAACTTTGGATGCCGGCAATTAATCTTCCATTCTTCTCCAATTCTTGATTGCATGCTTGTTCCAATGCTTTGGCTGACGGCAATTTACCTGGAGTGCACTGCGAAATCATGTTAGACAGATAGAGAGTGTTATTGATTAACTCAATTAAATTACTGGTAGATAATCTGCATCTTGAGATTTCTCTCTCTGCTTTCATTAGCTGTGACTGCCATTCTAAGAAAAGGATCTCTTTGTGTGACTCTAAAATTTTTGCTAGATTCGCGGCTTGCCCTTCGCTGGTGTCTTGCCAAGCAAGGAAGTTTGTTAGAGTCTCATCGACCTATTCCAAATCCTACCTAGCATCGACTGACTTGTCAACTATTGATGCAGTAATCTCACAAAGGGGCTAAACCAGAGAAATGTTATGACATAGCAGTCTTAGCTGTGTAACCAATGCTTTGTTGATCTGGAGAGCTTCGGACCTGAAATCTGCTAGTTGCGGAAGACTCTTGAAAATTTCTACTTGATGTGACAGCTGAGCGATTTGCTCGTCTTTTGTTTTCATCATTTGTTCATTCATTGTCTTTATCCAGGCCAATTCTTCGGATAATTCCTTTTGCTTTTGTATTGCGCTTGAATCTATCTTCTGTTTCTCCTCAAGTAATTGCTTATTTAATTGATTGTTTATCTGCTGCTATGTTGATAGTTGTTGTTCTAACTGTTCAATTTTCTATTGTCTTTCGGACACTTGTACTTGCAATGAAACAATTGTTTGGTCTCTTTCTTTAAGTAGATTGCTTACTTCCGAGGCTTTATCCATAGTGGCTGCCGAATAAGCTCTGGCATACTGAGAAAGTTTCGTAAGGTCATCGAAAGGGTTAAACTCTTCTTTCCACACTACATTAGCTGTCTCTGTTTGTGTTGGAAACAAGGAAGATTGATCAAGTCTTCTCCTTTTCCTTTGTCTTTTCATTATAGCCCTGTGTTTGGGACTGTAAAAGACATCTGATGGAGGTATGTCTTCTATCCGCAAAATAATTTGATAGGATGGATCCTTTGGAATTATTTCTACATATATGCTAGTGGGTAGGTCACTGGTTCCTTCAATTGGAACCATTGTTGATGTTGTATCTTTTCCGACTGTTACTTTGGGTGTGCTGGTACCTTGTGAACTTTCCAGATTGCTTATAATAGAGTCAAATTGTTGCCATTCTTGGAGGAGCTTGGGATCAATCTAAGTATCCATATTGATGTTTTCATTGCCCTTGTCCTGTTCTTTTTTCTGCTCTTTCTCCTGCTCTGGTTCTTTTCCTCTTTCGAGAATCTTCTCTATAGCAGGAGGTTTATCAATAATTGGCTGTTCAGGCTCGCTTGACTGGATTGCTGGGGTAGTAGCTAATAAGTCCAGAGGTAGAGTTTGCAACCTCTGTTCTCTGAGCCTATTAAATTCTACTAGACTTTCATTGTTATATCTCATTTTGGCCAGCGTTTGTACCTGGAATAATGATTATGTTGAAGAAAATAGGTCATCAAATTCATATTTTTCATGATCAAACCTTGTAAGTTTTGCTTGTTCAAGCAAAATATAGGCAACTTTCCTTAGATCAAATTGCCTGTTAGGAATGGTTGCAAGATTGAGCATGTTTATTTTTTCTGTCTCCTTCTCTGCATGCTTGTAATCGTGTAGAGTATAAACACCGCATCTCAAAGGAAAAGTAGGCCAAGCTTGCTTTTTATAATTCCTAAGAGTCTTGGATGTTCCTGCTGTTGTTATTTGGTAGGCCAATTCTCGGGCTAACAGCTTGTCAGGTACATACAGAGGAAGGACATGAGGTCTTGCAAGGCTACCAAAAACGCTTATGTATGTGAACTTGTCTTCCCCGAACCAATTTCCTACAGCGGTTAGGTCAACCTCTGCTTCCGTGGAAATCTTTGGGGCAGGCTTATAAAAAATGGCATAATAGATAGGTAACATGAAACCATTACAGATTTGGTACAAGTGGTCCTTATAGTGCACCTTCCATAACTTTTGATGATAAATGTGGATTGGTATAGGGTCTTGTGAAGTCCATCTCCATCAAAGTATAGGAAATTCAGAATTGAAGCAAAGAGTATCCATAATATAAGCACTATAATAAAAAGGAGGAATAGTCCTATCGGCTACGCGAGTTTTTGCTCTAAATTCAAGAATTGCAGTGGCTAATTTATCTGACAATATGTTTGCCCAATCCATTACTTCACTGTTAACTGCCACTTCCATTAAAGGAACCATTTCAATAGTGAACTTTGTAGAATCATGCAATCCCACAATTCTACACATCATTGCCTCGGCATAACAGTAAGGAGAACATAATGAATCTATAGAGTACTTACCTGAGGATTCATGTTTGTGCCTTGCGGGGTTCTGTCTCCACTCTCGAATTGGGGCTGATTCAGTATCATTCTCGTTTGTGAACTTTTCAAGAAAGGCTTTATTGTATTTCTTTTGAGGTTCGGGCAAGTGATACATTTTCTTTAAGTCATCAGGCTGAAATGAGCCAAAAATCCTTCCATCAACTGTGCAAAATGTTCTTTTTAAAATCAGGATCTCTTCTATTGCCCATCGCACTACATCAGTGTATGGAAGAATTTTCTCACGTGCTGCTATTCTTTGCAAATATGAATCAGCTAAATCTTTAAGGGAAGCTTCTGATTTTCTAGTTGAATCTGCAGTAGCTTGTACTAGAACTGCCTCAGGCTCCTCTGCTTCAATTAAATTGTAGATGCTTTGCCAACTTGTGTTTCCAAGGCCAAGACACGTAGTGTCTGAAATCAAACCCTTATTGCTTGGTCCTGGATCACTGGTGGGCTGCACTGTTACTGCGGGAGCTGTTGCTGCCGCAGATCTCTTGGATTTCTTTCCCATTTGGTTTGAATTTGTTCTTTCGGCAGAGTTTTGCGCAAGGAATGAAACCAACGTGATATAGAGAATAGGTAGTATGAGCCAATATGAAAGAATTATATCAATTAGCGAATAATGAAAGATTATAGTGATGCTACCGCAGATACAATCTCAGGGCAGATCTCGGCATAACTGCTTCATTAATTGGGCGCTTAACCTATCAATCATGGTAAAGGATTCAATTATAGAGTTGAGGCTTCTGTGATCCATATCAAGTTTATGAGAGATTTTTCGGCAAAAATCACATGAGAAACCATTTGTCGACGCGTTTCAAACCAGCTAGTGTGGTTCATCGTCAAGACAAGTTGAAGAAACAGATCCAGCTTAGCAAGTTAAATAGTCTGACTATTTAACTTGCTAAGCTGGATCTGTTTCTTCAACTTGTCCTGACGATGAACCACACTAGCTGGTTCGAAACGCATCGACAAATGGTTTCTCATGTGATTTTTGCTGAAAAATCTCTCATAAACATGGTAAAGGAGTTTTAAATACCCATCATATTCTTTATATGTCGAATGATTGATTTAAGTGTGGCTTGGATTTTTGGCAGATAATCATAAGTAAATCGCAATCGGTGATTGGTAACGTGAATGGGAAGGCTTTAACAATAATCCAAAATAATGCATGCAAGTCTTTTTTAAATATGCTTTGAAACTCGTGCCTTAATGTATCGCAATCGGGGATGGGCTTGGGTCATATTACTTATGTTATTGCAAAATCGTTGATCACTGATGGCGATACACCTTATCACATCGGGAGATTTAAAGTTGTCATAAACATGCATTGTGTTGCATCCTCTGATTGCCGATAGCGATATTGCATAGGAGAAATAGGGGAAGGTCATTTATTATACTTGCTATTCGCCTTTCCTGATATCCAATAGTTGTTCGCTTTTCGAATTGGAGTAGGTCAATGGGTGCATGCATTATGTTTTCTTTGTTGTTGCGATATGCGATCTTGCAATTGCTTTATCGCAATAATAAAGAATTTTATATTTATTCATAAAACTAATTTCATTATAGTTCAAAAGGTTTATAATATAACATTTCCATTGGACCTTTTGATGAAGAATTTTCAAATGATGAGCTGATACCAGTTTATTCACACATCTATGTTTAAAAGGGACCCATTTCATATTATAGTTAGAAAGAAAAATTTTATGAAATGGGGGGTTGTTGTACAGCACAACAATTGGTGATTCACTGGGAGAAACAGTTATCTCTGAGAAATGTTGAAATACTTAAACTTTCTTTATATGGAAATCTTATCTAAGAGGAGAATCCTAATATAACTAGGTATATAAATTCTGAATATAATAATAACTATTTCTGCTATTTTCTTCTCTTGTTAAAATTAAATACATTCTAAGTTTTAAATTAGCCTTAATTGGTTGATAATGATGAAACAAAAAACTTTTCCAACTTAGCTTTATAATGACTCCTTTGTCATAGGTAGAGCCTCTGCTGCCAGCAAACGCCTATAGTCTCGACAGGGATACCTTTTAACCATTTGATCGTTTATTATCCCATCCATTTCAGCGTATAATTAAAAGAATGAATTCAAAAATATGCCTTCATATTTTGTATCACTTTTCTTTTTTCTTATTTTGCAAGATAAAAAGCCATTGTCCTGGTTTGGTGGCCAGTTGTTTGAAAATGCCATTCATTGGTTGTAATTTAACTAAACAAGCTAGCTCGTGATGAGACCCTTTGTCTTATAATTATAAGCCATTACCCTGTTTTGGTATGCAGTATTGGTAATGTCAGTTGAACTATTCCCCAATGATCATGGTAAGCAGGCTTGTAGTAAGACCTCTTATCTTTTATATGAAATATATTTTAGAATTACACTTTGAGTAATCAAAAACTTTGATGAATGGGATGAACGATTTTCTTCTTAAGAGAGCATGGATGACAGGGTAAGAGTTGAAGATGCTAAGATTGAATCAGTTTCTGTTTTTATATTGATAACCGTTTTTAGGCCATTTGAAAACATTAAAATGATTTACAGTACTTCTAAACCTTGAGAAGATTTCACAAAAATAAAAATGGGGTTTCAAAATCTAAATATACCTAATTTCCTAGGAAATTTTCTTTTGTTTAAGGCCTCCATTTTTAAAAGTAAATATCAGAACTATTTCTTTTGAGAAACTTTTTCAGTATAGCAAAGGCCAATGGAAGCCATCTTACAACTTTATTTTCCAATAATCATAAAAATTATGAACACAAATTTTGCTGAAAATTGAATATTTACAAAGAGAGAAGGGGTTACCTCCTCAATTGAAGAATTTTTTCAAGATAAGGCCATTAATAGGAAGATAATCTCTCTTACCTGATAGATCTTGCAATATGTAAGTGGAAGGGCCTATCTTCTCGTTGATTTGAAATGGTCTGAGCCACATTTTCTGGAACTTAGTGTGTTTTCCTTTATCCTCATGGGCTTTGTCCCATTTCAGAACTAGATCACCAACTTGTAATTGCTTTGAACTGGATGAAGTTGAATCAAAAGATGACTTGATAATTTGCTGATATTTTGCACGTATAATTCTAGCTTTTTCCCTTTCTTCTTCTAGTTTTAAAATTTGATCATGTCTTAGTTGAATAGAAGATGAGGGACTTTCTTCAATAAACTGCACTAAAGCTAGAGATGGAAGTACTAAATTGGTTGGTATGACAACTTCCTTCCCATATACTAGATTAAATGGAGAAGTGCCTATGGAGGCCTTCTGTGTTATTTTGTCAGCCCATAGTGCAAATATCAAAGATTTATGCCAGTTTTTATGATTCTGCTCAATAGTTCGCTTGATGATTTTAATAAGATTTTTATTGGTGGATTCTGCTAAACCATTACCCTGGGGGTAGTAATTTGCAGAATACTTCAATTTAAACCCTCTTTTGATAGCGAACTCAAACATAGAATTTCCAGAAAAATAAGATGCATTATAAAAAACAAGAGCGTTTGGGACACCAAACCTGGTAATAATGAATTGATCTATGAATTCCATAATCGCTTCAGAGTTTGTTGTCTTCAGAGGAATTGCTTCAACCCACTTAGTAAAGTAATCAGTGGCGGTAAGGATATACTTATGTTGTTTGGATGAATGTGGAGTGATTTCCTCAATGATATCCAATCCCCATTGCTCAAAAGGTTGTTCATTGTTCACTGGTTGCAAAGGGAAAGCTGGCTTTCTTTGTCTTCCACTAGAGATTTGACAACTTTGGCATTTCCTAACATATTCATGAGTATCTCTGAATAGAGTGGGCCAATAATATCCAGCATGAATTATTTTCTGAGCTGTTGTATCAACTCCAAAATGTCCTCCTGCTGGTCCGTCATGTAGCTCCTACAAAACCTTTTGCGCTTTAGGTTTTTCTAAGCATCTTAATAGAATTGAATCATAATTTTGCCTAAACAATACATCATCTACCATTATGATTTTTTTTTTTCTTTCAATATAATAGCACGTTTGTTTTTATAGGAAAGATTAGAAGGTGCGTATCCATTTTTTAAATAGAAAATCAGATATGCATATTCTGATTCAGGATCTGTGATACTTATCTGATTGATTTCTTCAGTATCTTATGTACCTTCTGGTTCTTGAATATTGGATGCTCCTGCTAACAACCTGCAAAAACCTTGGCCTTTGACAATCTTTGCTGGCTTGATTTCCAAGTCATATTCTTGTAATTCTGTGACCCAATTTGCCATTTTTTCTCCTAATTCCCTTTGAATTAGTAATTGTCTTACTGCTGAAAAAGGAACTATAACTTTTGTGTGAGATTTTAAGAGAAAGGGTCTGTAATGTTTAATGGCTTTGTATACAACAAAGGCTTTCTTTTCAACTTCCAAATAATTAAGTTCAGCACCTTGAAGATTTGAACTGTAATATGAAATTGGTGCTTCCAAGTTTTGATCATTAATTTGAGTCAGCACTACTGCATAAGACGAGGTGGATGCGAGGGTATATAGTATGAAATGACTTGAAAAATTGTGAGTGCTTAAAGTAGGGGCGTTAATTATTGATTGTTTGACAGAATCAAATGCCTCTTTTTCTGCGGTTCCCCATTTAAACACCAAATTTTTCTTAATCATTGTTTGCAATGGTAAATTTGGGAAAAATCGGGAACAAATCATTTAACAAAGTTAATTTGACCCAAAAATGACTTCATGGATTTTTTATTATGAGGAAATGGAATATCAGAAATCTCTTTAATTCTATTTGGATCAATATAAATACCATCCTTTGAAACAATGAAGCCTAAAAGCTTTCCTTGATTAAGAGCAAAAAAGGACTTTTTTGGATTAAGCGAGATACCATACCTTGTGCAGCGTTCAAAGATTTGTTTTAAATCATGTAAATGATTAGTCCTTTTCTTGGAAAATATAGTAATATCATCTAAATAGACAACCACTGATTTATTGATCAATCCTTTGAATGCTATATCCATTGCTCTTTGGAAAGTAGCTGCTGCATTGATAATTCCAAAAGGAATTTTTTGGTAAGCATAAGTTCCCCACTTAGTTCTGAAGGTAGTTTTAAGCCTGTCATCAAGATGGAAGAAAATCTGGTTATATCCTGAAAAACCATCTAAAAAGGACATTAACTCAGAACCAGCTACTGAATGGAGTGTGTGCTCCATGGTAGGTAAATGGAAGTTATCCTTTTGGCTTGCTTTATTAAGATTTCTGAAATCTATGCAAATCCTGATGTCGCCATTTTTCTTTCTAACTGGCACCATATTGGACACCCAGTTTGAATGTCTGACAGGAAAAATGATCTTAGCCTTCAAAAGTTTGTTTAGCTTAGTTTTTATTTGACTCTCTAGGTTAGGATGAATTTTCCTTAACTTTTGTTGCACTGGTTTTTGTTCAGAAAGCATTGGAATGGTATGTTGAATGATCGATGCATCGTATGTTTTCAAATCACCATATTTCCAGGCGAAGACATATTTATTTTTCGTAATAACCTAATGAATGTTGTTCTTTCTTCTAAAGAAAGTCCTAAGCCCAAATTGATGTTTTGAGGGTTTTCCTCAGTACCTAGGTTTATCAATTCAAATCTTAAAGTGGAACTCTGGAGCTTTGAATTGGTCACCTGTTTAAACCTGTCTTTAATATGATAAAGATCTTCTAGCTTAACCACTGGTTTTGGTATTGAGTTTTCTTCTTGCTTTTCCTTCATTTGAAGGTCATGATCACTTTCATCAATGATTTGATCATCGTAGGACTTGTCAGAAGTCAAGAAATTTAAAATGTCTTCGTCATGATTGAACACTTGCCAATTGGTGACATTGTCGAGAATTGACGGTCTAAAAATTAACTCTATTGAAAATCTGTCTGGGCTGTAATCTTTGGAAGGAAGGAGTTTGGAAGCAACATTAGCTAACAAGTATTCTGCTGCATTCTGGGACTTAGGGATAGGAGAAATATTGAATGCTAAAAATTGGGATATGAGTTCTTGCACCAAGGACTGATAGTGTTTGAGATGACTAGAAAGACAATGAATTGTATTTCTAACTTGTTTTATAACAATTTTTGAATCACCAAACACTTTCAAATATTGAACTTTAAGACCAATGGCTTTGTAGAGTCCTTGAACTAAGGCCTCATATTCAGCCATATTATTTGTGCATTCAAATTCCAATCTACATGATAACATGGTTTTTTCTCCCTCAGGGCTGACTAAAATACACCCTGCTCTTGCACCTTCACTAGATTTAGACCCATCAATGTATAGTGACCAAAATAAAGAATTATCAACAATTTTATTTACAGTTTCCTCAACAATATTGACACATCTTGATCTATCGGTTTGTGAAAACTTTTCAATTTGAGATGTGAAATTATTAACTGAGAAAGGAGATGGTTGGGCAGTGAAATTACCAAAGAATGATTCGAATGAGTAATTCCGCAAAATATTGTTATTGAATGCTATTGGTTGATTTTCCTATTCAAATTCAGTGACAGTATGGGTCATATGTTTCTCCTGATCGATTTTGATCTGATTTGGCTTTCCTTTATAAGGTAGCCACATATGGGACCAATCAGTGGAAATATAACCATGGAGTTTCTCAGACCAGTCTCTACTCAAAAGTAAACCATAAAATTCAGGTATATCAGCGATTAAAATATCAATTTTCTGAACCACTCGTGGATCAACTGATAACCTAATAGTTACAGAGTTGATTTCCCCTAAAACCTGGACCTTAGTTCTATCCAACTGTACAATATGAATTGCAGACTTTTGGGGTTCAATGTTTAGTTTGGAACAAACTGAAGCTGGCATTATGTTAGAGGATTCCCCTGAGTCAATCAAACAGTTGTGTATATTTCTATTATAGATATCATAGGTCAAGAGAAAAGGGGGAGTATGAGAATTTGATTTATCTCCAATTAAAACTGCATCAGTAGCTTCCACTCTACCAGGAGGTGGTTGACTTGAATCATTTTTATCTTTAGACAATACAGCATTAGGAAGAGGTGAAGAAGGGACGGCATTTAGTTCCTTAAGAAGTAATTTCTGCTGATGTTTGAGTTTGCTAAGTTCAAACATAGTAATGTTTGCCTTTGTCTTCTTTATATCATTGATAATATTGTAATCCATTGAATCTGACACTACCAACGTCTTAGATGTTGAAGGTATGTTTGAAGATGATGGTTGATTTTGGGATGGTATTGCCGCATATTTCTTTGTGGGAACCTTTTCTTTAATAGTAGCGATACCTACACTCCTTTTCTTTGAAGTTTCTTGGATAGGTTCAGGAGTACCTTTACTCTTGGTAGTAATAGGGAAAGCTTCTTGTTCATTTTCTGTATCGGAGTTAGGTAAAATGAAGTCCCACATCCCATGGCATTCGACAATCTCCTCTTCTTCGGGTTCCTCGGATGGCAAGACTGTTTCATCTTCTTCTTCCTCTTCAGGATTTGAGCCTGCATTAGATATGGCATTTGGTGGTTTTGATTCAGGTTTCTTAAAATTTCTAAATGGCCTCTTTGTTGAAGTTTCAGCTACTTGCTTTTTTATTTCAACCATTTCATTTGACATAGTCTTGAGGACCTTTTGTAGACCCTCCA
>APFE030416563.1:169831-199989 GCA_000404065.3 Pinus taeda
TCCATGAAGAATCCGGAGCACACTACCTGTCTAACTGAGCTCATCCACGGATCCCATCGTGATATTACCGGGGCCCACCTCCTTCATTCGACATTCCGAGGATTCATCCACTTGGCTAACTTCGGGAACTCTTCTTAACCGTGTTGGGACCAGGACACATCCATGAAGAATCTGGAGCACACTACCTGTCTAACTGAGCTCATCCATGGATCCCATCGTGATATTATCGGGGCCCACAACCTTCGTTCGACATTCCGAGGATTCATCCACTTGGATATCTTCGGGGCATGGCTCTGATACCACTTGTAAGGATTCTGGACACCACATATCTCCACAATGGTATGATATTGTCCACTTTGGGCCTAAGCCCTCATGGATTTGCTTTTGGACTTACCCAAAAAGGCCTCATTCCAATGGAGATATTTGTCCATGGTTATATACCCATGATCCTCCCCACTTCTAGTCAATGTGGGACTTTGGTCGTATACCCAACAAGATTGCCTTGTTACTATGGGAGCTGAAGCTGCCACAAATCTCTTGGATTTCTTCCCCATTTGGCTTGAATTTGTTGCTTCAGCGGAGCTCTGCGCAAGGAATAAAATGAACGTAATACAGAGAATAGTTGGTGCAAGCCAATATGAAAGAGTTATATCAATCAACGAATAATGAAGGATTAAAATAATACTACCGCAGATACAATCTCAGCGGAGATCTCAGCATAACTGCTTCATTAATTGGCCAATTTAACCTATCAATCATTTTAAATACCCATCATATTGTTTATATGCCAAATGATTCATTCAAGCATGGCTTGAGTTTTTTGGCGGATAATCACAAGTAAATCGCTATCAGGAACAGGAAGGCTTCTAATAATCATCTAACATAATGCATGCAAGCCTTTTCAATATATTTTGAAACTCGCGTCTTGATTTATCAGATCGCAATCAGAGAAATGGTTAGGTAGTAATATTTATGTCATTGCGAAATCCCCGATCTCCGATGGTGATACACCTTATCGCATCGGGAGGTTTTAAAGGTGTCTTTAACGTGTGGTGCGCTACATTCCCCGATTGCTGATAGCGATATTGCATCAGAGAAATAGTGGGAGGGCCTTTTGTTATACTTGTTTGCCTTTCCCGATAACCGATAGTTATTCACTTTTCGGATCAGGGTAAACCAATGGGTCTTTGCATTATGTATCCCTTGTTGTTACGATATGTGATCTTGCGATCGCTTTATTGCAATAATAAAGAATTATATATTTATTTCATAAGACCGATTTATATTTGTTCAAAAGGTTTATAATATATCATTTCCTTTGGACCTTTTGAAGAAGGATGAGTTGATACCAATTTTATTCACGCATCTATATTTAAAAGCGCCCCATTTCATATTATGGCTAAAAATAAAAATTTTCAGAAATGGGGGGTTGTTGTACAGCACAGCAAATGGCGATTCACTGGGAGAAACAATTATCTCTGAAAAATGTTGAAATACTTAAACTTTCTTTATATATAAATCTTATCTAAGAGGAGAATTCTAATATAACTAGGTATACATAAATTCTGAATTTAATAATAGCTCTTTTTGCTATTTCCTTCTCTTGTTAAAATTAAATACATTCTAATTTTTAAATTAGCCTTAAATGGTTGATAATGATAAAACAAAGAACCTTTCCAACTTAGCTTTATAATGACTCCTTTGTCATAGGTAGAGCCTCTGCTGCCAGCAAACATTTATAGTCTCGGTAGGGATACCTTTTAACCATTTAATCGTCCATTATCCCATCCATTTCAGAGTATAATTAAAAGAATGAATACAAAAATATGCTTTCATATTTTGTATCTCTTTTTCTTTTTTCTTATTTTGCAAGATAAAAAGCCATTGTCCTGGTTTGGTGGCCAGTTGTTTGACAATGCCATTCATTGGTTGTAATTTAACTGAACAAGTTGGCTTGTGATGAGACCCCTTGTCTTATAATTATAAGCCATTACCCTATTTTAGTATACAGTATTGGTAATGTCAGTTGAACTATTCCCCAATGATCATGGTAAGTAGACTTGTAATAAGACCCCTTATCTTTTACATCAAATATATTTTAGAATTACACTCTGAGTAATCATAAACTTTGATGAATGGGATGGACAATTTTTTCCTTAAGAGAGCATGGATGACAGGGTAAGAGTTGAAGATGCTAAGATTGAATCAGTTTCTATTTTTATATTGATAACCGTTTTTTGGCCATTTTGAAAACATTAAAATGATTTACAGTACTTCTAAATCTTGATAAGATTTCACAAAAATAAAATGGGGTTTCAGAATCTAAATATACCTAATTCCCTAGAAATTTTCCTTTTGTTTAAGGTTTCCATTTTAAATGTAAATATCAAAACTATTTCTTTTGAGCAACTTTTTCAATATAGTAAAGGCCAATGGAAGATATCTTACAAATTTATTTTCCAATAATCCTAAAAACTATGAACACAAATTTTGCTGAAAATTGAATATTTACAAAAGGAGAAGGGGTTACCTCCTCAATTGAAGAATTTTTTCAAGATAAGGCCATTAACAGGAAGAGAATCTCTCTTACCTAATAGATCTTGCAATATGAAAGTAGAATTGTCTATCTTCTCGTTGATTTGAAATGGTCCGAGCCACACTTTCTGGAACGTAGTGTGTTTTCCTTTATCCTCATGGGCTTTTTCCCATTTCAGAACTAGATCACCAACTTGTAATTGTTTTAAACTGGATGAAGTTGAATCAAAAGATGACTTGTAATCTGCTGATGTTTTGCATGTACAATTCTTGCCTTTTCCCTTGCTTCTTCTAATTTTAAAATTTGATCATGTCTTAGTTGAATAGAAGATGGGGGACTTTCTTCAATAAACTGCACTATGGCTAGAGATGGAAGTAATAAATTGGTTGGTAGGACTGCTTCCTTCCCATATACAAGATTAAATGGAGAAGTACCTATGGAAGCCTTTTGTGTTATTCTGTCAGCCCATAGTGCAAATATCAAATATTTATGCCAGTTTTTATGATTCTGCTCAATAGTTCGCTTAATGATTTTGACGAGATTTTTATTGGTGGATTCTGCTAAACCATTACCTTGGGGATAGTAATTCGCCTAATATTTCAATTTAAACCCTCTTTTGATAGCGAACTCAAACATAGAATTTCCAGAGAAATAAGATGCATTATCGAAAACAAGAGCGTTTGGGACATCAAACCTGGTAATAATGAATTGATCTATAAATTCTATAATTACTTCAGAGTTTGTTGTCTTCAGAGTTTGCTGGCTTGATTTCTAAGTCATATTCTTGTAATGTTGTGACCCAATTTTCCCTTTTTTTTCCTAGTTCCCTTTGAATTAGTAATTATCTTACTGCTAAAAAAGGAACTATAACTTTTGTGTGAGCTTTTAAAAGGAAGGGTCTATAGTGTTTGATAGCTTTGTACATAGCAAAGGCTTGCTTCTCAACTTCTAAATAATTAAGTTCAGCACCTTGAAGATTTGAACTATAAAATGAAATTGGTGCCTCCAAGTTTTGATCATTAATCTGAGTGAGCACTACTACATAAGACGAGGTGGATGCAAGAGTATACAATATGAAATGATTTGAAAAATTGGGACTACTTAAAGCAGGGGCATTAATTATTGATTGTTTGATAGAATCAAATGCCTATTTTTCTGCGGATCCCTATCTAAACACCAAATTTTTCTTAATCATTGTTTGCAATGGTAAAATAATCTGGGAAAAATCTAGAACAAATCTTTTAACAAAGTTAATTTGACCGAAAAATGACTGCATGGATTTTTTGTTATGAGGGAATGGAATATCATAAATCTCTTTAATTCTATCTGGATCAATATAAATACCATCTTTGGAAACAATGAAGCCCAAGAGGCTTTCCTTGATTTTAAGGCACAGAAGGCTTTTTAGGATTGAGCGAGATACCATACTTCTGCAGCGTTCAAGATTTGTTTTAAATCATGTCAATGATTGACCTTTTCTTGGAAAATTATGTAATATAATCTAAATGACAACTACTGTTTTATCGATTGAATCTTTTGAATGTATATCCATTGCTCTTTGGAATTAGCTCTCCTTTGATAAGTCCAAAAGGCATTTTTTGGTAAGCATAAGTTCCCCATTTAGTTCTGAAGGTAGTTTTAAGACTGTCATCAGGATGAACCAAAATCTGGTTATATCCTGAAAAACCATCTAAAAAGGACATTAACTCAGAACCAGCTACTAAATGGAGTATCTGCTCCATGGTAGGTAAAGGGAAGTTATCTTTTTGGCTTGCTTTATTAAGATTTCTGAAATCTATGCAAATCTTGATGTCACCATTTTTCTTTCTAACAGGCACCATATTGGAGACCCAGTTTGAATGTCGAACAAGAAAACTGATCTTAGCCTTCAAGAGTTTATTTAGTTCGGTTTTTATTTGACTCTCTAGGTTAGGATGGATTTTCCTTAACTTTTGTTGGACTGGTTTTTGTTCAGAAAGCATTGGAATAGTATGATGAATGATCGATGCATCGTATGTTTTTAAATCATCATATTTCCAAGCGAAGACATTTATTTTTTCTTAATAACCTAATGAATGTCATTCTTTCTTCTAAAGAAAGTCCTAATCCCAAATTTATGTTTTGAGGGTTTTCCTCAGTACCTAGGCTTATCAATTCAAATCTTAAAGTGGAACTTTGGAGCTTTGAATTGGTCACCTGTTTAAACCTGTCTTTAATATCATAGAGGTCTTCTAGCTTAACCACTAGTTTCGGTATTGAGTTTTCTTCCTGCTTTTCCTTCATTTGAAGGTCATGATCACTTTCATCAATGATTTGATCATCGTAGGACTTGTCGGAAGTCAAGAAATTTAAAATGTCTTCGTCATGATTGAACACTTGCCAATTGGTGACATTATCGAGAATTGATGTTCTAAAAATTAACTCTACTAAAAATCTGTCTGGGCTGTAATCTTCGGAAGGTAGGAGTTTAGAAGCAACATTAGCTAACAAGTCTACTGCTGCATTCTGGTATCTAGGGATAGGAGAAATATTGAATGCTAAAAATTGAGATATGATTTCCTGCACCAAAGACTGATAGTGTTTGAGATGACTAGAAAGACAGTGAATTATATTTCTAACTTGTTTTATGACAATTTCTGAATCACCAAACACTTTCAAATATTGAACTTTAAGACCAATATCTTTATATATTCCTTGACCTAAGGCCTCATACTCCATTGTATTATTTGTACATTCAAATTCCAATCTACATGATAACATAGTTTTTTCTCCTTTAGGGCTAACTAAAATACGCCCTGCTCTTGCACATTCACTAGATTTACACCCATCAAAGTATAGTGACCAAAATAAAGAATTATCAACAATTTTATTTACAGTTTTCTCAACAATATTGACACATCTTAATCTATCGGTTTGTGAAAAAAATTCAATTTGGGATGTGAAATTATTTACTGAGAAAGGAGATGGTTGGGCAGTGAAATTGCCAAAGAATGATTCAAAAGAGTAATTCCCCAAAATATTATTATGAAATGCTATTGGTTTATTCTTCTGTTCGAATTCAATGACAGTATGGGTCATATGTTTCTCCCGATCGATTTTGATTTGATTTGGCTTTCCTTTATAGGGTAGCCACATATGGGACCAATCGGTAGAAATATATCCATGGAGTTTCTCAGACCAATCCCTACTCAAGATTAAACCATAAAATTCAGGTATATCGACAATTAAAATATCAATTCTCTGAACCACTCGTGGATCAGCTGATAACCTGATAGTTACAGAGTTGATTTCCCCTAAAACCTAGACCTTGGTCCTATCCAACTATACAATATGAATTGCAAACTTTTGGGGTTCAATGTTTAGTTTGGAGTAAACTGAAGCTGGCATTATGTTAGAGGATGCCCCTGAGTCAATCAAACAGTTGTGTAGATTTTGATTATAGATCTCATAGGTCAAGAGGAAAGGGGGAGTATGGGAATTTGATATGTCTCTGATTAAAATTGTATCAGTAGCTTCAATTCTACTAGAAGGCGGTTGACCTGAATCATTTGCAGCTTTAGAGATCACAACACTAGGAAGAGGTGAAGAAGGTACTACTTTTAATTCATTAAGAAGTAATTTTTTCTGATGTTTGAGTTTGGTAAGTTCAAATATAGTAATGTTTTCCTTTGTCTTCTTCATATCATCAATAATATTGTAATCCATTGAATTCGATACTACCAATGTCTTAGATGTTGAAAGTATATTTGAGGATGATGGTTGATTTTGGGATGTTGTTGCCGCTGGTTTCTTTGTGGGCAAATTTTCTTTTGTAGTAGTGGTACCTGCACTCCTTTTCTTTGAAATTGATTGAACAGGTTCAGGAGTACCTTTACTCCTGGTAGTCACAGGGAACGCTTCTTGTTCATTTTCTGTATTGAAGTTGGGTAAAATGAAGTCCCACATTCCATGGAATTCGACAACTTCCTCTTCTTCGGGTTCGTCAGATGGTAGGATTGTTTCAACTTCTTCTTCCTCTTCAGGATCTGAGTCTGCATTAGATATAACATTTGGTGGTTTTGACTCAGGTTTCTTAAAATTTCTAAATGGCTTCTTTGTTGAAGTTTCTGCTATTTGTTTTTTTATTTCAACCATTTCATTTGACATTGTTTTGAGGACCTTTTGTAGGCCCTCCATATCATATGGATCTTTAGGGGTTTTCTTCTTTGAATCATCTTTAAAAGAATTTTTTTTGGATTTTCTATCTTCAAGAGCAGCTTTCTTTTCTAAAGCAATAATTCATTTCTCTACAGCAAGCGCCTCTTTCATGTTTTCAGCTACAGTTGGTTTTGCAGCTCTATCTACAAAAATGGCTATATTTGAAGGTAGGGCTGTTATATACCATTCACTTCTGATTTTCTCACTTGGTTTGGAGGTAGTTGGAATCTTATTCAAGAGTTTATTGAATCGCGAGTTGAATTCCTTGATAGGTTCTTTAGATTCTATCCTAAGATTCGAGAGATTGTTAATTAATGTTGATAAAGATCTATCATCGCCATACTTAGTGAGAAACTGTTCTTGAAAAATGTTCCAACTGGTAATGGATCGAGAGGGTAGGGAAAAATACCAAGACCCGGCTGATTGTTGTAAAGTATAAGGGAAAAGCCTAACGACAACATCTTCCTCTGTCACTCCTTTTAAATTAACTGATAACATGAAATTGTTAATATGTTCTTTGGCTTGTGTTCTGACATCTAGATTAAATTTCGGCAACCATTTTTCAAGAGAATCTGGCAATGGGTGTAATGGTGCAGGCATAGTGACTGCACCAGGACTATTCCATGGATTTTGAGCCATCGTAGAACTAATAACAAATGATATTGCTAATGAAATTCCAGATGTTTGGGGAGGAGTTGATATTGAGGATTGAATAGGTTGGGATGTTGAAGTTGTTGATCCCTGCTGAACAACAATGTGTAATGGAGGAGTGGATGGTTGACTTCACACTGGGGAAGATGAAATGGAGGATGATGATGATAAAGTCTCACTGTTCGATCCTTCAGTGTTCTTTTTAGCCCTTTTCCTTTTGGGTAAAGGCAACTCAGTAGGTTCAATACCGAGCTTTCCGCTTTGAAGTCTAGTGAGAGGGTGAGGTAGATTGAATTGCGAAGTCTCACTGCCTTGAGACACTTCAGATTTTTGTGGTGTTATCGAAAAGCCTTGAAGTTTCTGAATGAGAGTCTGCATTTCAGGGGACTCAGGACTTAATCGATCTAAAGTATGGTGGGATTGAGCAGTGGTAGTTGACTCCTCTTCTTCTCGTTTGAATACTGGTGTTTCAGAATGCAAACGGGAGGTTCGAGGTGAGGTGGAGGGAGATTTACTCTTAGAATGGGCTATAGGTTTTGGTTTGCTCGCCATTCACAGTTCATGCCCTCCTTCTAGCGCCAAAAATGTTGATGCCTCGAAAATCGTTGCAACATTGAGGAAAACCACCCGGTCCAGACCTTAAAGGTAGCTCCTTTTCCATTTGGTGTGGTGGCTCCGACTGGAAATAATGGGACTAGTTTCCCAATGACGAATAAAAGGGGATGGATAAATGGGTGGTTCTCTAATATAATGATAATGGATGAATGATTTAATCTAAAAAGTAAAAATATGAACAACTATCCTATCCTAGGAAATTTCTGCTTTTAGTGTAATGTTTGATAATCTTTATCCACAAACAGGCATATAGATGACTCTATTGGTAAACAAAGACATTTATTCATATGATAATTACTTTGTTCAAGTAGTTGAACAAAGTAATCATTAAAACATTATTACACTATTCTTTATATATCATTGATACATATATCACTGAAAGAATAACACTCCTTAAACATTCAATAGTGAAAAATATAAGGATTGCTATTAAAAACACATACATATATCCAATGATAGCAAGATTAAACAAATGACGATTCACATGAAAGAATGAAACAAGATCATAGATAATAGTACCATATGTTATTTGGATCACTCCCAATATCAATCGCATTCAAATTCCTTCTTCCAACTTAGAAACACTTTCACCTTAAGGCAATAGTGCACATCCCATCAAAGATTTCTCCATTAAAATTCGGAATACTGGCCCAGTCTTTATAAAAAATATACCAGAAGCACAATAGTGTGACTTCCAGATTTGAGTTTATACAAAAATTGATGATCCTTTCTAAATGCATGAAAGGGCCTATAAATACTAATTAGGCTAACTAATTACAAAAATATAATGTTATTAATTGGTACAACTAAATCATGAGTATCTTCTCAACATAGGCTTGTTTGCAGTCGGCAGCATGATTCATTGTTTCAGATGATCTCCTTTTGATTTGAGCTGGCAGATTGCAAGCATCAGTTCTAATTCTGGAGGAAGAGTGAGACGAGAATGTAGTTGAGTTGAGTATGTGGCATCATGGATTTCATGAATGATACAACCGATCGCATCGGTTAAACATTTGAGGGCGACCCTTTGACTGTATGGTTTTACTAAGAAAAACCAAAAGGTATCCCAAGTTAAACTTTGGATGTCGGCAATTAATCTTCAATTCTTCTTCAATTCTTCATTGCATGCTTGTTCCAATGCTTTGGCTGATGGAAATTTACCTGGAGTGCATTGCGAAATCATGTTAGACAGATAGAGAGTGTTATTGATTAACTCAATTAAATTACTAGTAGATAATCTGCATCTTGATATTTCTCTCTCTGCTTTCATTAGCTGTGACTGCCATTCTAAGAAAAGAATCTCTTTGTGTGACTCTAAAATTTTTGGTAGATTTGCAACTTTCCCTTCGCTGGTGTCTTGCCAAGCAAGGAAGTTTGTTAGAGTCTCATCGACCTGTTCCAAATCCTACCTAGCATCGACTGACTTGTCAACTATTGATGCAGTAATCTCACAAAGGGGCTCAACTAAAGAAATGTTATGACATAGTAGTCTTAGCTGTGTAACCAATTCTTTGTTGATCTGGAGAGCTTCGGACCTGAAATCTGCTAGTTGCGGAAGACTCTTGAACTTTTCTACTTGATGTGAAAGCTGAGCGATTTGCTCATCTTTTGTTTTCATCATTTGTTCATTCATTGTCTTTATCTTGGCCAATGCTTTGGATAATTCCTTTTTCTTTTGTATTGCGCTTGAGTCTATCCTCTGTTTCTCCTCAAGTAATTGCTTATTTAATTGATTGTTTATCTGCTGCTGTGTTGATAGTTTCTGTTCTAACTGTTCAATTTTCTGCTATCTTTCGGACACTTGTACTTGCAATGAAACAATTGTTTAGTCTCTTTCCTTAAGTAGATTTCTTACCTCCGAGGCTTTATCCATAGTGGCTGCCAAATAAGCTCTGGCATACTGAGAAAGTTTTGTAAGGTCATCGAAAGGGTTAAACTCTTCTTTCCACACTACATTAGCTATCTCTGTTTGTGTTGGAAACAAGGAAGATTGATCAAGTCTTCTCCTTTTCCTCTATCTTTTCACTACAGCCCTGTGTTTGGGACTGTAAAATACATCTAATGGATATATGTCTTCTATCTGCAAAATAATTTGATTGAATGGATCCTTTGCAATTATTTCTACATCTATGCTGGTGGGTAGGCCACTGATTCCTTCAATTGGAACAGTTGTTGACACTGTATCTTGTCCGACTATTACTTTGGGTGTGCTGGTACCTTGTGAACTTTCCAGATTGCTTATAATAGAGTCAAATTGTTGCCATTCTTGGAGGAGCTTGGGATCAATCTGAGTATCCATATTGATGTTTTCATTGCCCTTGTCCTGTTCTTTTTTCTGCTCTTTCTCTTGCTCTGGTTCTTTTCCTCTTTTGAGAATCTTCTCTATAGCAGGAGGTTTATAAATAATTGGTTATTCAGGCTCACTTGACTGGATTGTTGGGGTAGTAGCTAATAAGTCCAGAGGTAAAGTTTGCAACCTCTGTTCTCTGAGCCTATTAAATTCTACTAGACTTTCATTCTTATATCTCATTTTGGTCAGCGTTTGTACTTGGAATAATGATTCTGTTGAAGAAAATAGGTCATCAAATTCATATTTTTCATGATCAAACCTTGTAAGTTTTGCTTGTTCAAGCACAATATAGGCAACCTTCCTTGGATCAAATTGCCTGTTAGGAATGGTTGCAAGATTGAGCATGTTTATTTTTTCTGTCTCCTTCTCTGCATGCTTGTAATCGTGTAGAGTATAAACACCGCATCTCAAAGGAAAAGTAGGCCAAGCTTGCTTTTCATAATTCCTAAGAGTCTTGGATGTTCCTGCTGTTGTTATTTGGTAGGCCAATTCTCTGGCTAACAGCTTGTCAGGTACATACAGAGGAAGGACATGAGGTCTTGCAAGGCTACCAAAAACCCTTATGTATGTGAACTTGTCTTCCCCGAACCAATTTCCTATAGCGGTTAGGTCAACCTCTGCTTCCGTGGAAATCTTTGGGGCAGGCTTATCAAAAATGGCATAATAGATAGGTAACATGAAACCATTACAGATTTGGTACAAGTGGTCCTTATAGTGCACCTTCCATAACTTTTGATGATAAATGTGGATTGGTATGGGGTCTTGTGAAGTCCATCTCCATCCAAGTATAGGAAATTCAGAATTGAAGCAAAGAGTATCCATAATATAAGCACTATAATAAAAAGTAGGAATAGTCCTGTCGGTTAAGCGAGTTTTTGCTCTAAATTCAAGAATTGCAGTGGCTAATTTCTCTGAAAATATGTTACTTCACTGTTAATCGCCGCTTCCATTAAAGGAACCATTTCGATAGTGAAATTTGCAGAATCATGCAATCCCCAAATTCTACACATCATTGCCCCAATAGAACAGTAAGGAGAACATAATGAATCTACAGAGTACTTACCTGGGGATTCATGTTTGTGCGTTGTGGAGTTCTGTCTCCACTCTCGAATTGGGGCTGATTTAGTATCATTCTTGTTTGCGAACTTTTCAAGAAAGGCTTTATTGTATTTATTTTGAGGTTCGGGCAAGTGATACATTTTCTTTAAGTCATCAGGCTGAAATGAGCCAAAAATCCTTCCGTCAACTGTGAAAAATGTTCTGTTTAAAACTGGGATCTCTTCTACTGCCCATCGCACTACATCAGTGTATGGAAGAATTTTCTCACGTGCTGCTATTCTATGCAAATATGAATTAGCTAAATCTTTAAGGGAAGCTTCTGATTTTCTAGTTGAATCTACAGTAGCTTGTACTGGTACTTCCTGAGGCTCCTCTACTTCAATTAAATTGTAGATGCTTTGCCAACTTGTGTTTCCAAGGCCAAGACACGTAGTGTCTAAAATTAAACCCTTTTTGCTTGGTCCTGGATCACTAGTGGGCTGCACTGTTACTGCGGGAGTCGCTGCTGCTGCGGATCTCCTGGATTTCATTCCGATTTGGTTTGAATTTGTTCTTTCGGTGGAGTTCTACGCAAGGAATGAAACCAACGTGATACAGAGAATAGGTAGTATGAGCCAATATGAAAGAAATCAATTAGCGAATAATGAAAGATTATAGCGATGCTGCCGCAGATACAATCTCAGGGAAGATCTCAGCATAACTGCTTCATTAATTGGCCGCTTAACCTCTCAATCATGGTAAAGGAGTTTTAAATACCCATCATATCGTTTATATGCCGAATGACTGATTTAAGTGTGGCTTGGATTTTTGGCGGATAATCATAAGTAAATCACAATCGGTGATTGGTAACGTGAATGGGAAGGCTTTAACAATAATCCAAAATAATGCATGCAAGCCTTTTTTAAATATGTTTTGAAACTCGCACCTTAATGTATCGCAATCGGGGATGGGCTCGGGTCATATTACTTATGTTATTGCAAAATCGCCGATCGCTGATGGCAATACACGTTATCGCATCGGGAGATTTAAAGGTGTCGTAAACATGCGTTGTGTTGCATCCTCCGATTGCCAATAGCGATATCGCATCGGAGAAATAGGGGAGGGTCTTTTATTATACTTGCTATTCGCCTTTCCCGATATCCAATAGTTGTTCACTTTTCGGATCAGAGTAAGTCAATGGGTGCATGCATTATGTTTCCTTTATTGTTGCGATATGCAATCTTGCGATCGCTTTATCGCAATAATAAAGAATTTTATATTTATTCACAAGACCGATTTTATTATAGTTCAAAAGGTTTATAATATAACATTTCCATTAGACCTTTTGATGAAGAATTTTCTAAGGATGAGCTGATACCAGTTTATTCACACATCTATGTTTAAAAGGGACCTATTTCATATTATAGTTAGAAAGAAAAATTTTATGAAATGGGGGGTTGTTGTACAGCACAACAGGTATATGAGGGATATCATATACATATATAATATTATCATCTTGGGAAATAGGGATGTAGATGCAAGAGTTGGAGTTAAGTGGAAATTGCTTGAAACTGAAAAGGAGAAAGTTTTTTATCACCTAATATAAGAGGGGAAAAGCCATATATGTGTGGAGTTTGAAGCCAAATGGAGAAGGAAGTAAATATGTTGTAGGTTTTAACCCCATACAGAACTTACCTACATATGTATTCTAAAAATAGAAAATAAACAATGGCGAGAGCATAAAACATAAAACATATATACACAAATATTTTCCCCTGGATCCCAGAACTGGGGCTTCCAGATTGATTTTTAATTATATTCCTTTCAATGTTACAATACATATATATACATGCTGAAGTACCCATAAACCCCAATCTGTTAACCCTGGATTAGAACATAACTATAGTTCCCTTGAATGGATCTACAAAATATCATGGACAGAAAACCATCATGCCCAAAACCATGTGCAAAATCCATGAACAAAAACATAGGTAGGTTTTCCCACCTATTACAAGGTCCAAAAACATTTCCATGGGGCACTACCCTATAACTTGTAGAGGGGGCCTGCTGCCCCCCTCAAATTGCTTGTTGTGCCCAGTGAAACAAAGGGGTGGTTGGCCACCTGCCAGCTTCACTACTGGGGCTAGTCGTGGAAATAATATAACACACACCCAACATTCTCCCACTTGTTGTTTTCTTTCCATAGGGGACCACAGGAGAGATTAGTCATTGGTCCAAACCTAGAATGCCCATTGTTTCTCTACACCAAGAGAACTTATCAGTGCTCACAGACTTTGTCAGTGCATCTAAATTTTTTTTTGAAGTGTCCACCTTTAATAGCAACACCTTTTTGCCCTCAACCATATGCCTCACAATGTGATACTGAACATCAATGTGCTTTGCCTTTGAATGATAAGTAGTGTTCTTTGCCAATAAAATTTCACTTTAGCTGTCATAGTTTATCCTTATAGATTTTTTTACTAACTCCATTCTTGAATACAATCTCTCCAACCAAACTACTTCCTTGCTTGCATGAGTGCCTATCATGTATTCTTCCTCTCTAGTTGAAACTGCCTCTTTACTGGAGAGAATATAACACACACCCAACATACACAACCACTTTAATTGAGAAGGAAAGACCCTAAGTTTATTTAGTAGACCATTGGAAGGGCCTACTATCACTATTTTTAAACATTAGTCAAAATAGTCAAACAAAGTCAACGTTTATAGTCATTGTTTAAATATTTAACCATGATCAAACATGGTAGACCCTATTTTTACCATATGTAACAATATTCAACCCTCTTCATTCATAATCATCACCATCTAACATAACTCAACCATATATAATTATAGTCAACCATGTTTCATCAAAGTCAAACATTGTCAACCTTAGTCATCTAAGGTCATCCTTGGTCAGTTATAATGTTATGCAACCAACTCACAAATAGATATATCAATGACTTAAAAATTATCCTCTTTGAGGGGGAAACCTCCTTTATGATACATAGATGAATAATTATTGGATGATACAAATGAAAAGACCCCCTTTCTATATATAGGAGTTTAAGGGGTCACAATATAATCAAAACCTACATAACAATAATAATGTAAGGGAACAATAATAACAATAGTAAGCTTCTATGGGGCACAATAATAACAATATGCAGACTACATAGGCACAACAATAAAAAGAAGGGGGCTACACTACCAATAAAAATAAGTGGCTACACTAGTATTATAGGGACCTAACATATCCCTCTCCTTCAAAAAGCGATGTCCTCAAAGCTTAAGTAGTTATAGATGTTTTTGTATAAAATTCTCTTCCTCCCATGTGGAATATTTATCTAGTAAGTTCTTCCACTTGATGAGACTAAAATTGATTGATTTTGTAGCTTTCAAGTTCTTGTTTTTGCGAGTGCTTCAGGTTCCAATATTATTTTTCCTTCCTTGTCAAGTTCTGGAAATATTGTTTGAATTGGGGGCTTGTTACCTATAACCTTCTTTAAGCATGAAACATGGAAATTTGGGTGCACTCAGGAAGATGCAGGAAGCTCCAATTTGTATGTCGTAGTAGAAATACTTTGCAACACCTTATAAGGACCATTGTACTTTGGTGATAATTTATTATCCTTCTTAGCTTGCTTGAGGGACATTTGTTTGTATGGTTGTAGCCATAAGAATACTCAGTCACCTACATCAAAACTTCTTTCGCTACAATGTTGATCGACCTATTGTTTCATTTGATTCAATGCCAAAGTGGTGTTATCCTTGAAGAGTTGAAGAATGAATTGTTGATGCTCGATGTGATCTTCCACTACTTAAACCTTAGAATTTTATCTTAAATAAGGTGTGATGGATGGTGGATGATATCCATAAAGTGCCATAAATGGGTTCATTTTTTCTGGAGTATGGAAGGACATTATATACCACCATTCATCCATAGGCAACCACTTTTCCCATTGTGTTTGTTTATCAAATTCAAAGTAACGAAGATATTCTTCCAAACATTTCTTCACTATCTCAGTTCCAATCAGATTGAGGATGATAAGATGAGCTATGAGCTAATCAAGTACCTAGACAAGAAAATCATTTTGTCCAAAACATTCCAGTGAACATGGGATCTCTATCACCTACAATAACTTTTGGGTTTCCATGTAGATTTTGAATTGTTTCCATAAATGCAATAGCAACTGTAATGGATTTAAATGGAAGGGGTAATGCACAAAATTGTGCATACTTGGTAAGACTATCAACTACTACCATGATGACACTCTTTCCTTTGGACTTGGATAAACTTGTGATAAAATTCATTGAGACCTCCTCTCAACGTTGACTTGGAATGGCTAAAGGTTGTAATAGACCTGGCTCTTAATTGTCTCAACTTTATTTTGTCGGAAAACCAAACATTCTGCCACAAAATTTTGAATATCATATTTAAGGCCATCCCAAAAAAATTCCTTCTTGACCCTGAGGTAAGTTTTTAAAAATCCTAGGTGTCGTCCTAAGGGAGAGGTGTGCACTTCCAGAAGAGTGGTTTTTTTTTGTGTTGGGAGTTCTTACAAAGATATAAGCGATCTTTGTACAATAATGAATCATTTTTCTAGCTAAATGTATCATATGTACTGGGATCTTGTTGCAACTTTTGAACGAGTGTCCACACTTCTTCATCATTCTTCCATTCATCCCTTGCTTCAGTTATCCAATTAGGTTGGATAATAGAAATGGCACAAAAAAGTGCTTCCACATCCTCATCCTTTGTTTAGGGTGAATCCACAACAAAATTTTGCTTCCCTTTTTTGTAGATGATTTCAAAGTTATAACCCAACATCTTTGTAACCCATTTTTTTTATTCTTTGAAGATAATATTTGTTCCAAAAATTATTTAAGGCTATCATGATATATTTTTACCTTCAAGTGTCTTCCCATCAGGTAAGGTCTCCATTGGTTTAGTGCATGCAGTATTTCCAACATTTCCTTCTCACAAATAGGTTTGCGTAAATAATTTCCTTTGATTAGACAACTTTCAAAAGTAATGGTTCTTCCATATTACATTAAAAAAACACCAATGTTGTTTCCTAATTCATCACATTCCCAAATAAAGATTTTTGTGAAGTTTGATGTACCTAAGATCGGTGCTTGGCAAATTCCGTCTTTAAGATCTTCAAAGGCCTTAGTTGCTTCTAGAGTCCAAGAAAATGCATATTTCTTTAGTAATGCTATTAGAGGTGATTATATTCTCCCATTATTCTTAAAAAACTTGTGATAATACCCTATTAGCCTGAGAAATCCTAGAAGGTGCTTTATGGTTGTGGGGATTTTGCATTCCTTGATGGCTTTAATTTTGTTACGGTCTACCTTAACACCCCCATGCAATACAATATGTCCAAGATATTCCACCTCCTGCACTCCAATGAAACATTTGGAACTTTTTGAATATAATTGTTTCTCCTCCAGTAGTTTGAGCATTGTATTAACATGTTGAATATGATCCTCCCAAGACTTGTTGTAGATTAGTATATCATCAAAAAATACTAACACAAATTTTCTAAGGAATTATTTGAAAATGGAATTCATCTAACCTTGAAATGTGGAAGGTGCATTGGTAAGGCCAAAAGGCATGAAAAAAAAGTAATAATGACCCTCATGAGTTCTAGATGTTTTTTTTTTTTTCAGAATTTCTTCAGTCTTCATTCTAATTTGATGATATCTTGAATGAAGATCCAACTTGGTGAAGTAAATTTCTCCATCTAATTCATCAACAATTCATCACTGATATGAATGGGAAATTTATCTTTAATAGTGATCTTATTGAGCTACCTATAATTGAACACATGCACCATGATCCATCCTTATTGTGCACCAATACTACTAGAGGAGAGAAATAACTTTGACTCAGTTGAATTATACCAATCTCTAGCATTTCTGCAACAATACGTTCAATTTCACTTTTTTGGGCATAGTGATATTTGTAATGCCTAATGTTTGGAGGAACACTTCTTGGAATCAAATGAATAGCATGATCATGATCACAAATAGGTGGGAGGATTTTGGAAGTCTCAAATATCTTGGAATGATTTTCCCAGAATTTTTGGAGATGTGGAGAATTAGATGATTTCAATGTTCGAACCTCGAGTGATCATAATTGTGCAATTACGACATGTTGTTATTTCTTTAGAAGCTTTTTCATGCCATAGTGGCTTCACCTAGTGAACCTCTAATATATCACGTGTGATCGTGGCATACTAAATAACACCCCTAATTTGACTACATATTGGAAAATAACTCTAAAAATCACATAGTTTAACCCCTTACCAATACGAACCCAATACACCTTCCCAATTTAAAAAACCTCTACTTTCATTAGATATTGTAGGTATCAAATTTTTCATTAAATTTTTTTTATACCCCTTTATATTTTTTCATTGAATTTAAGCTCCATTTTTATACCTGTCAATATAAAAAAACCTTCACCCCCTATATATCCCACAATATATTATGTCATTTTTTCCTCAATATATATCCCCCAATATGAACCCATGTGGTATGATATTGCTCCCCTAGTGAATCCCCCGTGTGTCATGCCATTAGAGATTATTATCTTTTCTAGTTTCTCGATGATACCCCTTAATTCAACTTCTTTTCCTTCCCAAAAAATTTCAAGAAAATTTCTTGAAAATTAAAGGCTATTGTTCTGACCATTAAACTCCTAGTACAACATCAATAGCACCCATTGGAATGGAAAGCATTTTACTATTCAATACATATTCCCCCATGGTTAGCTTGATAATATGGTAAGTTCTAGAAAAATTTATATTATCTCCATTTGCAACAATCACTTGATATTATGGGGGTAGAAATAGGAAGAAATTAAACTCCCTGGCTATCCTTGTTATAGACATATTTGGGCACTGCAACCCCAATCACATATGTCCATAAACCAAGGGCTTCTAAGCCCCTAAAAGTGTTGTTTCACACCCTAAAGGAACAAGGTGAGCTGATTACATCATCTCCTAGAAGTTCTCCCTGAAAAGCTACTCAGAACTAGTCAAAACTGGACCATACAGACTACTTAGTGCTAAGGGCGTGATGCATCTCACCTACTACATGCAGAAGGTGTGATGCATACTGAAAATCCCTTCTGTAGGGTGCGATGAGTGAGAGCAGACAAATGGCAGAGGCAGTTGGTTAGGTGGAAACCCAGAGAATCTTCTAGAAACTGCCCATTTGACACTTGCCTCTCTAAATTCGCCCAGGGATGAGTAAGAGATCATGAAATCTCCAAATGGAACCAAGAACTATCAGAGAAATGAAACTAATAAAAAACCCAGAAGTTGACTCACCCACCTGCAAATATCTATATATGGATCCCTCATCCTAGAGATCCAAAGGCTAGAATTTTGTATCTTCTAAGGAAGTGTCGTTGCTTTCTCTGTGGAACATCTTAGTGTTGGGTGATCTAGTTTTTCATGAGTTGAAGAAGGGCTTTCATGCTGGGAGGATGGGGCTGGGTCAGACCAACGGGTTGTAATCCTCTCTTCTACTACTTCTATCAATAAAGCTATTTGAGTTTTCCTCCATATTCTTGTATATCTCTGAATTTTGTATTGATATATGCATTTGTATGGTTAACATATATCTGATCCTATATTGTTTATGGTCATAGATCTCTATGCTTTGATGGTATTATGCTACTTTGACTCTACAGGTGTTCTTTGAAGTGGGACAAGTAAGGAAGGAGTGGCAAAGATCTGTCAAAGGGGAGAGCAAACAAGCAAGGAACCAAGTGAAAGACTGAGGTTGGTACTCTCTGCTTCTCTCTCATCTATTTCTCATAAAGGAAAACACAAGTGACTTTAGTTTGTTTATTTCTAAGATAGCTACCCATCTTAGTGGGATTAGCAACTCTAAATGGATGCAATTTTTCCCGATAACAAAATGGCAACTCCGCTGGGGAGTGAATAGCTTGTTTGCTTGTTTCTATTTGCTTTCTTTATAAACTACAGACGGATCCTGAAGTTAAGCCAGCTAGCCTTCAAACTGCTTTTGCTATGCAACTGCAAATTAGATCAATGTTGGTTCAGTCAATCTCTGGGTTAGTTTATGAACTGAACATCTAACTTGCAAACATCCTAAGTGCCCTGTTGGTGGCTCAAGTAACCTCATTAGATCGGCCCCTATACTTTGTGTTTACTGCCTATCATTAGCTCAGCCTAAATCCCTGAACTAAGCTACAAACTGTGAGCAAAAGCCAAACCTAGTCTTGTCCCTGGACCATCGCACTATCTCACATTTGTAGTCTGGATGCATCGCACCTCCCATGTGCTATAGGTGAGATGCATCCCTATTTCCTTGTGTTATAGGTGCGATGATTAGGTAAGACTGTTTTTGCCTCCAGATTTTGGTTTTCTCTTCATTGTCTTCAGCTTTATTCAGTAGTTTTGCTGTTTGTGATCAGTATATCACTATTGAAACTCCCTTCCTTTGTATTATTCAGCCTCTAGTGTATAAAGAATTGTGAATGTTTTAATGTATTTTTCGCCATTTACAGTTCTCCTTTGCAAACAGTAGCTCAATCGAACTTTCATCTTTTGATTTGAAAGTGTCGCAAGTGTCATTTTCAGTCAAAGAAAAGAATCTTCCTCTTTTTGATAGTCGATTACAATTTTGCCCTTGTATTTGATTTGAATTAATAGTATTTCAAGTGTCGAAAGCAATTTTTAATTCAAAATTGCAAAGTGTCGTCTTAGTCTTCCTTTCATTTTTTGAAAAGAAAATTGATAGTACTGTCGCTTTGAAAGAAAAATAGTTCAGATTTGTACTTAGCATTATTTTTGTCATTCACACATTAAGAAAGCGGAAAACAAATACATGCATGTGCATTTGAATTTAAACTGCTTGTGGAAATTGATTTATGACAGTGCATCTTAGTGTGTGCTCTCTGCTCTATGTTGAAAGAATTTCGCTTCTCTTTGCTTAGTAGCTAGATTTTCATTGCAAAAAGAAAATAAACGATTGTTTATCATCTTAGATTGCATATTTAAGAATTTTGTATCTACATCATGCAGTGAACCTAAAAGGCAAACTTCTTAAGAAAGATCAACTATAAAATAAATTTCAATTAACATAAAAATGCTTTGGAACCTAACGCACAACATATAAAAGTCTAGGCTAGAGACGTATTCTAACATCGTAAAGCCTAGTAACTGTCGCTTTTATTGTAGGCTGGGTGATTCCTCCTCTTTGAGATGACAAGTACCAGTACGGACTTGTGCTTCGTCGAGTATATATTGGGAGACCACAATAGGCTATATCCTTTATCCTTAGGAAGCCGTGTTTGCCGCCCTATCGATCAAAATGCACTGAACACAACATTCGGGAAGATTGACTGTCGTACCGTAAAAAGTATTCTACAGTTTTACGATTGGTTTTCTAATCCCTCTGTCTAGATTTCCAGAGAAGTCACTTTCGTTCCTTTTTAGACTCCTTAAAAGCAAAAGGTCCATTTGAGCACTTGTCACTTCAGACTCATTAAACATTGAAGGCGACTAGAGTCATCTTTAGCTTTTTCTCAACTCTTAAAAATTGAAAAAGAAAGTTGTGTCAAAGCATCATAAAATTCATTTAATTCAGAATCACATTTTCCCCTTTTTTATTCTAAGTTGATTAAGTAATCCGCAATCGTGGAAGAAAGTCAATAAAAACCCCGTCGTTCATGGAGACTAATGAGTCAACTGTTTTTGACTCCGGAAATGAAACCGTTGCGGGCTAAGTGAACTTGTCTAACTGGGTCAAAATCTCCTGCTTTGTTTGAAACTTATGTTTCAACATCCTCAGAGACTCCAGTTACTCCAAATATTTCTAGTATCCCTGCCTCTATAGAAGAAGTTCCGCAGTTACAAGAGGACATTAGAATTAATCCTAGTGTAATGGTAAACACCTCTATTCCTGAACCACCTCCATCTAGGGCTGATTCGGAAGGTATTACCCCTTCGACATCTGTCGCTGTAGAGTCTATACCTTCTTCAGCACCAAAAATATTTTACGGACCTGACGATCTACCTCTTCTGCCTGGACTAATTGCTATAGAAGAGATTATAGAGGATTTGCCATCCAGTACTCCATTTCATTTTGGGACTAGGATCCACCTATATCCTTCTACTATAGAAGTTAGTCACCCTTCATCGAAGTTCTTGTAGAATTGCTAGGAAGTCTTTTGGATAGACTCGATATGTATGAACAACCATCGACATTTAGGACTGTTTCATCTGACACAGCAACAACAGAACCTCCTGCCACTACTCCGACAATACTCGCTGGTGTACCATCTGTCCCAACTAGTTCTCAACCACTAGATGGAGTCCACCCAGGGACTGTCTCAATAGTATGGTCTGTTCCTATTTGTTCATCTGGAACCTTATCTAGAATCTCTTATGTTGAGTCTCAGCAAATTGATCCTTCGCAATAGTATCAATTTGGACAGTCCAGTCTCCAAAGGCCAATTTTCCCTTTGAACACTGGATTGCTGCCATATGGGGGGTAGTATGCCTTTTCATTGTTTCCTCTGGGAAAACAACCATATGGGAGTTCACAACAGAATTTGCGTCAGGCTGGAATCACATTCAGTGGTTGGATACCAATACTGCCTCAACAACCAAGAGTTGTATATTCTATACAACCAAATCAACCTATGTCAAATATTCCCACTACAACGGCTATCGTGATGGGGTCGCAAATACAAGCGTTGCTTGTTGTATGTCAACCTCAATTTTCTTAGGTCGTAATGCAACAGCCTCTTGTCTCCGCGACTCAATCATAACCGCCGATTAGTGGATCCCTAACTGAAGCGGCCCAGGCTCAAACAGGTACCATAACCCCTCATCTTGGTCAAACATCTAGTATTGGGCAGTAAAAAATGGTCTCATGGCCATGGCTGGCGCAATATCAACAACCGCAATTCCAGCAAACTTACCGAGGACCTGAGCAACAAAGCTTTGCAGGTAATTGGGAGCCGTATATTCAAAACGGTTACCAATAATCATATCATAATGGTTATGCCCATCAACCTTATCAAATTTATCAGCATCAAATACATTATGCTGGTATGCAAAGACCCACAGCTAAGGCGATCCCATATTATCCTGGATATGCTTCTCCAAACCTGAATCAACAGTTGCCTGTCGTAGCAACATTAGAGTTACCAGATCTGAATCGGTTAACAAATGATCCGATTACTTATGCCCCTTGGTGGCCAACAATTCCTCATAAACTTCCATCAGATATCCCTAAATTCAATGGAAATCTGGGTGAAGATCTAATACTCTCAATGATGATTCAATTAGGCTTCACCTTTTTCAACGAACATTAACTGGTCCGGCAGCGAAATGGTACATCGAATTGCCTAGAGCTTCATTCGATAACTTCAGCACCCTCGCCACCACCTTTTTAACCCAATTTCAGTTACCAATAAGGTATGAAATAGGAACAAAGTTTCTTACCAATTTTAAACAGACGACAACCACTCACATATCCGATCATATTCATGAGTGGCGACGCCGTCGTTGAATGGTAAAAATGTATGTTCCTGATCAGTTGTTAGTTGAATGGTTTATTTAGTCACTGTTACCCTCTATTACAGAAGATGTGGCCAACGGAGGAGTTGTCACTGAAGAGCGAGTCATTTCTCATGCACAATATCTAGACTTGATCTATACCCAATCTACCATGCTCTATGACAAAATTCCTGATGCTCCTAGATCAGAGTTTTCCGTTCCTCCTCCTCCTAAATCAAACAAAGACTCTCATGCCAGCAATGGCGTGATAGGCACAACCAGCATGAAAATTGCAAAGGCTACATCCAAGAAAGACTGTACAGTTTCTAGTCACAATGCAAATCAAGAACTTCTTGCCTCGGAGGTTAATGCCGTGTCAACTGGCAAGGGCAAAGAATCGAAGCAACCATGGGGCAAGAAGAAAGGGAAAAGCAGAAAGAAAAAACAGGATGATTCGTCTCCTGACAGATCTCCTGCGAACCCTTTTGGGCAAAGGAAGCCTCCTTCGACATGTCACATATGCAACGAGAATCATTGGACGAAAGATTGTCCACATAAGGCTGAGATTAAGAAATTATTCAAGAACTCAAAAACCTCAGTGGTATTGACTGATCCATTTCAAAACCTAGAAACTAATCTGCTTGCTAGCAACAATGCTTCCCCATCCCAAGTGCTTATGTTGTCCATTTTGAAACAAAATGATGCTTTGATATCGACAAGGAATAAAGATTACGGGAATCCACAGCTATCGAACAACAAGGCTACTGATCAACCTATTAGTTCGACAACAACTTCGACTGAGGTTGTGCCACCCATCATTCCTGAGCTAACAATAAAGCCACCAAAGGGAGTAGTACACAAATTGACATTTAATCCTCGTGCCCAAGCAACACAGAATTATAATACAGTAGAGGATCTGGCCCAATCGTTGTCCGCTATGTCGACACTTGAAGTACTGCAAAATTTTCCCTCCCAAAAGCAAGCTCTATTATCAGCAATAGGTGGGATTGACCCAGCGGATTCCAATCTTGTGGCCTTTAATCATAAAGGATATGAACCCCAGTTACCAGCTCAACTCGCTTTCCTCATCCAAGTGAAAGACCTCAACAAAACTATTCATTGAACAATTACTGATGAGGGGGCATCTACATGCATTATGTCAGTGAGTTGCTGGAAAACATTAGGCTCACCACCCTTGTCATGATCGTCAACGACGTTAAAAGCATTTGATGTACAGACATACACCCCATACGGGATTTTAAGTAACTTGTAGGTTGAACTAGGGGGGAAAAATAGTAGAAATTGATGTTGAAGTTATCGATGGAAACCTCGATTACAACATCCTACTGGGAAGGCACTGGATTTATGCTTTGGTTGTTGTTGTGTCAGCATACTTTAGAAAGATTGTGTTTCCTTTTCAAGGAGGAATTACAAACGTTGACCAACAAACCTTCCTCCCCAACAGTTTACAAGTTACGGGAAGCATCCCAATGATCCATGGAACCTCTCAATCACTTCAAAATATTGGAGTAGGCCTCCTAAAAGACCCTAAATTGATGGGTACTTTTGCTCTACTACCTTTGAGTAATTTGGCAGAAGTGGCCACGGTGGAGTCCTGCAATATGGTATATTCTATGTCCACAAGGTTCAGAAGGTTTCCGAACATGATGTTAGCATGGATCATCACTAGGTATTTCCTCCAAGCCCAATAGAAATATTGTAGCAATCAATTTTCTTGGCGTGGTTGGCAAACCCAAATAAATGCTTATTGAGTGTTTGGATAGATAGGTCTAAGGAACATGGCACCTCTTTAGATCCTTGGTCACATGTACATTCTACAAACGAAAGAATCATTCAATCAATGATGATAGGAGAGGCACCATGGGAAGATTACCACCATCATTCCCATCTTCCGAATTACTACGAAGATTGTTCCAACGACCTTGATCATCCTTTAGTTTTTGATTTTCTAACAAATACTGTAAAAATAGTGGATTCTGAGCAAAATCTGTCCAATATCGAAGAAACTATCGCCATAAATATCTCGACCAAGCCAGATGCTGTAGAGAATATTCATGTTAGTAAATCTTGTTCTTCTTTAGAACTGGAAATATATTCTGCTCTCTTTCATGAGTTCAGAGATGTCTTTGCATGGTCATATGAAGAAATGCCAGGCATTGACTCGAGCATAGTTGAACATGAAATTAAGATGTATCCAGATGTCAAACCGGTACAACAACGGCTTCAGCAGGTGCACCCGAAGAAAGCCACTGCCATCAAGGCAGAAGTTGAAAAACTTTTACATGCTAGTTTCATTTACCCAGTTCCTCTAACTGATTGGGTATCAAACATTGTTCCTGTAATGAAAAATTAACGAATGATTAGAGTGTGTGCCAATTACAAGGATGTAAACCAGGCTTGTCCAAAGGACAACTACCCTACACACTTCATCAACCAGATAATTGATGAATGCACCGGATGCGAAATCTTTTCATTTATGGATGGATTTTCTGGGTATAATCAAATAAATATCCACCCACAAGACTAGTCAAAGACTGCATTTATTTGTCTGTGGGGCACATTTGCATACCGCAAGTTACCTTTCAATTTGAAGAACGCAGGGGAAACATTTCAGACAGCAATGAATTATGCCTTCCATGACATCAAGAACATCGTTCAACCATACCTCGACAATCTTCTGGCTCATTCACAAAAGTGGACTACTCATCCGCAATGTTTGAGAGCTATATTTCTACGTTTCCGATACTACAAGATACGACTCAATCCGCACAAGTGTGTGTTTTGTGTCAGTTTTGGTGGTTTACTTGGCTTTATGGTTTCAAAGGATGAGATTCGTCTCGACCCATGTAAGGTTCAGGAAATCATCGATATGCCTCCACCTTCAGATTTGCTTCAGATTCAGAAACTCCAAGGGAAAGCAAACATTCTAGGGAGGTTCATTCCAAATTATGCCAAACTTGCTAAAGTTTATATGCACCTTTTGAAAAAAGAAGTGCCCTTCAACTGGGATTAGGTTGCGCAAGCTTCTTTTGATTCTCTAAAGGAATCCCTAGTAAAAGCATCATTAATGTACACTCCTGACTATCAAAAGGACTTTAACCTATGTCTAGTTGCGACAGATACAACCATAGCAATGGTTTTAGTTCAAGAAAGTGATGGAATCGAACATCCTATCTATTATTTAAGTCGGAACTTGAATGATACAGAAAGCAAGTACTCCTATGTTGAAAAGCTAGCCCTAGTAGTTGTTCAAGCAGTACAGAGATTTCGACACTATATCCTCTTTCGCGAAACTACCATTTTGTCAGATTGCAACCCTATGACTTACATCTTGTTGCATCAGTTACTTGGGGGTAAATATTTGAAATGGATAGATATTTTGCAAGAGTTTGATCTGGAATTCGCAAAATCCAAATCAAAGAAATCTCTAGTTTTCGCAGATCTACTATGCGACTTCCCATCGTCGTCCAACGATTCAACATCCAAAGCATCAATAGTGGATGAATCTTTGTTTCTGATATCGTTAAGCGATCCATGGTACAGAGATATAATCATCTATGTCCAAACCCAAACATATAGGCCTAATACCTCTAGCTCAGAACAGTGATGTACTCAATACGAAGCAAAAGACTACATGATCATCGGTGATACACTTTACCATCATGGTATCGATACAGTTCTGCGAAGGTGCCTCACCCATGAGGAGGCCAAAAAAGTCTTGAATGCCAGAATACCACCAGCACCTCTACATCTAGTAGTTGTTGTTGGGCCATTCGCCAAATGGGGCATAGATTTCATAACATGTAACCCCACCCCAGCCGGGGGGCATGGGTATATCATAGTCACAGTTGACTATCTTATGAAATGGGTCGAGGCGATGCCTACATTAAACAACAACAGTGAAATGGCTACTATTTTCTTTTTTAATCATGTAGTCTACAGATTCGGTGTTCCACAAGCTATAGTCACATATCATGGATCACATTTCTGCAATCACATGATGGTTGAATTGGATGCCAAATTAGGACTGTCCCACGACAACTCTACTCCGTATTATCCGCAAGCTAACAGGCAAGTTGAGGCGATGAACAAAGTCCTGAAGCGCATGCTACAAAGGATGATTGGAGTCCATAAATGGAGTCGACACCTAGTCTTGTACTTGGCCTTGTGGGCATACCATACATCGGTGAGAAATGCGAATGGATTTACACCCTTTAAGCTGGTGTATTGCCTGGAAGCGGTCTTACCAGTTCAATGCAAAATTTCATCTCTTAAGCTTGCAATCAATCTTCTCCCCAGAACTTGAGAGGAAGAGGCTCGTTTCTTGGAATTAATCCAATTGGATGAAACCTATCGTGACGTCGCCTTGGCTAATGAAGCACATAAGAAATGAGTCAAGGCGCAGTTTGAAAAGAATGTCAAACCTTATGTCTTCTCAGAAGGTGACCTGGTCTTACTTTACGATTAGGAATCCGATAAAATGGGAGCAGGTAAGTTCCAGTCTTTGTGGATGGGTCCCTACATTGTTAAGCGGGTATTATCAAAATGAGCCTACGAGCTAGTAGATTATGATGGGATTCCACTGTCACAACCTCGAAACGGGTTGTACCTTAAGCGTTACTATGCTTGAGTAAGCGTAGAAATCTCTTCATATGCTTTTGTTACATTTTTGTTTTCATCAACAGTAATCATTTTGGTTAGGTAATCCACTTTTTCATTTGTTGCAAATGTCGAACCTATTGGAATCATTTGTTGGATACACTGACGGAGCTAGTTGTAGTATGCGGAACCTATCTTCTGCAGCTTGGGCCATCTTTGATCCAAGCGGCGAATTAGTGAATTTTAGAGGGGTATGTATTGGTCGGTCAACGAACAACATCACTGAATATAGTGCATTGATAAAGCTCCTCTCTGATGCCATTGCACATGGCATATGCCGACTTGTCGTCAAGCTAGATTCACAACTCATCATCCTACAGCTTATCGGCATCTATTCCATTCGGAATCTAGCTATCTATCGTATGTTCCTAAGGGTCAAGATTTTTGAAAGGCAGTTTGATTCTATTCAATATCAACACATTTCTAGAAAGTTAAACACATTAACTGATTCATTAGAAAATTATGTGTTAGATAGACATTTGTAACATTTATAAAAGAAAAGCATTTCATCAACATTTGTATTAGGATCATATAACTTAACCAAAATAAAGCTTCGAAAATAAAAAATATATATAATTGTTTATAGTTTTTACATAATGTTCTGTGTCCAGGACAAAATCAGTCATACGACCCAAAAACTCAAAAAAGAAGGAAAGCACCCTAGACTAATGATGCTGGTGATAACAAGTCACCACCTATGCGATCATGTGTAGAAGCCTAGTCCATCGACTCAGCATGCCAGTAGTATGGCGCTATAATCTCAGAGGTAACTTGTTGGTCCTCACATCTGAAATACCGAGGGTGAAGCCCTCAATCTGGTCTTGCAACACTACAAGGGTCTTGACTACATCTAGATCACGAAGGATAGCCCTCCCTATAGCCTCTTCTACTGGAACGGTAGTTGCTACCCTCGAGCACACTGCTGGTCGCACTGGTCAAATATCTGCATGGATACATGAGTTTTATTAGTTTTGATAACATTTAAAAAACACAAGAACATCATAAAAGCAATAAAAAAAGACATGGTCAGATATTTTTACCTATGACACCCCACTGCTCGCTAGCCGGTAGCTGGCAACACCAAATCTGGATCACCCTTGAGCCACTCGAAGAAGGCATCAGAGAATGAAACCTTTGATTAACCAGCATGTCTGGCCATAAGGTCAACCCACCTCTGCATCCATGGCTCTGTCGATGCTGGAAGTTCGAGTGAAATGTACTGTGGCTGCATCAATGGCATCTTCTCCAAGGTGAAAGCGGTTAGAATAGAACCATAACCAAATTTCTTGGATCTTCTATTTTTCACCTTGGTAAGTTGTTCTTTAATCACTGTATGTATTGCATTACACCAGTTGAATACATTTGGTTCAAGGCATTCCAAGGTATACTGCATATAGGACCTGTTGGCTAAGTGAAGAGCCGCGCTGCCAGCCAATCTAGCAAAGGTGAATAAGATGGTCCTCAAGGACCAGTCAGTGACATCTCTAATGCTGATCTTGCCATCCTGACTTGGCTGAGATCCATCTCTACAATATCGGCAAATGTAATCCCTCACGGATTCGTCCCCATGGGCGGAACCTGATAGTGAGAGAGGGGCACCACACCTCGACAAATGGTCAAAAGGTAGACATCCTCAATAGTCAAAGGGATGGATTTACCTCTAATTTGGAACACTTGGTTGGTAGGATCTCAGGCATCGAGAAAATATCGCAACAAGTTGATTTGTTGCCTCATGCAAGATATGCGGAAGAACTTGAGCAAGCCACAGTTCCGCAATGCAGTTACCATACCTGGATAATGTAAGCTAATCATATCCTCCTCTTCATGCTCATGTTCATTCCATGTAACAACCATCTTGCTCCGATGAATCTTTGAAAAACAAACAAGAGAAGAATTAGGATCCTGATTTGGGCAAAAACAGGCAAAAATTCCATCAAAAATCAATGCATAAAGTTTCCTCCTTGCGCCCATCGCACCCTAGTTGTGTACTGGGTGGGATGCATACTGACTGGCCAATGGCTAGCTCAGTATGCATCACACCTTTCAATGTATACTAGGTGTGATGGGGAGAGAACGAAATGTTCAAACCCCAGAGGCTCAGAAAAGTAGGAAAACATGCTCAGAATCAAAAAAGGAAAGAATGCAATTGAAGAGCTCAGGGTTAGCTCCTACCTGATCCAGATGGCACTGAAAATCGTCCACAGAATCTCCTAGAATTAGCTGATGAAAATTGAGGGGGAACACACCTCTAGAGCTCCAACAATCCCAAATTTGAATGAAAACTAGTGTCCATTCAGAGCTGCTAGTCCCACTAAGATGGGTAGCTATCTTAGAAACAAACAAACTAAAGTCACTTGTGTTTTCCTTTATGAGAAATAGATGAGAGAGAAGCAGAGAGTACCAACATCAGTCTTTCGCTTGGCTCCTTGCTTGTTTCCTCTCCCCTTTGACAGATCTTTGCCACTCCTTCCTTACTTGTCCCTCTTCAAAGAACACCTATAGAGTCAAAGCAGCATAATACCATCAAAGCATAGAGATC
>APFE030416563.1:200842-217881 GCA_000404065.3 Pinus taeda
AGCCCTTGGTTTATGGACATATGTGATTGGGGTTGCAGTGCCCAAATATGTCTATAACAGTTGCCCCCTAAAGCATGAGGTCATAAATGTTTTGATGTCGGGTGAAATGCTTTATCATGAGGATCCGAGGTTTTTCGAATAGGAAGATGACCTGTAATAAGATACAATACAATACATTATCTTCATAATATTTTCATGATCTAGCTGAGGCGAACATTCCCATGCTTAGCTTTATAAATTCATTTTCATGTACATATGACAGACAACCGCCTGTGTGATAGAATGATGATTCTGGTAGAGCCATCATCCTTTGGCTTGGATGATTATCTATGCAGCGATGATGTACATTTGATGTCTTTATTTTCCTGAATATATCGAAGCTCGGATGGATGATACTAGATCTGAGGTCTTCAAACTCGTTCAATCTTCACTCGAAGTACAATTCGATCCATGTGAAAGGATGTTCTGACGTCGAACATGGAAAGATATCACCTGATTACCAGCCAATGATGTAAGCTGTTAACAGGTGCACGAGGAATCACTGATAATGATGATGACCCTCAAGGTACAATAGTACAATTCACATGGTGCAAATACATGACTCGATGTCAAACACCATGCAAAATCTTCTGGTCGAAGGCCATTGATGTAAACCTATCGCCAGAAGTGAGAAACTTGCCGGTGAGGCATGAAAGCTTCAAAGTACTGAAAGGGTTTTTCCTAAGTCAACTTCTTGGATAATGAGCTGATGTCGAAAAGAAGTGACCTGTCGTAGGAGGGCCTTAACAAATCCCACATCTACGATGCGAAATGAAGCAAATGATTATGTGGAGGTGAAAATGATCTGATGATACAAGGTTCAGGGTGGCGGCCATGAAAGAATGAAGCGTGAAGGTATTGCAGCGGATGATATATAAGCTGGCTTGGTGAATTCTCTGAGTGACTTCTCTTGAACATATCGGCAACACTGGAATGGATTGGCACTGTTAACCCCAAAAAATGGATGGTACAGAGGACCAATGTTCATATGACCGGTGAATGGAATAACCCAAGTCGACTCAATCATGGTGATGGAGTGAAAGTGTCATGTTCAAGAGCGACCTGTTACCAATAAAGTTTCTTCAAGTTTTCTTCCCAATTTTTCCCCAGTCCTTTCTAGCTAGTACCTCTTTATTTTTGTCAAGCTTGACGAGGATAACATATTCTTGTTCTATAATTTGCCCTTCGGGCAAACCCGTCGCTATGTTTTAAGGAGCCTAGCGACAATGAAACTCACTCTTGTCTGCATGGACAAGTTTTTCGCTATTGTTTTAACGAGTTTAACAACAAAGATAACTCAATCCTTTTCAATTTTAGAGAGTCTAAAAAGAGACGGAAAGGAAAATCGAGTAATCCTTTTTCGTAGCATAATCCCTTAAGTCCGAAAAAGTATAAAATAATACGAAAGGGATGACTTTTTGATAGTTCTAATCAGCCGAACAAGACAAACGCTCGATCTCTTTGTGTAATGATCCCTCAGGTCCAAAAGTATTAAAATTTAGAGGAAGGATGGCACTTCTGATTGCTTTAACAAGCTGGAGAGGCCAATTGCTCGACAATCTTTTCATATTTTATGAGTTACATGAAAAGAGCTTAAAGGAGACTCATCTTTGAGGAATGAGTGATATTTTCGGGTAGCAGCTGGTTCCACGTAAGGTTTGGAACTTTTCAATCATGGCAGTGTAAAGAAAGTGGCTAATACAATCACTCGTTGCAGCTGTTCCTCAAAAGGGGTAAACAATCAAATGGAGGCATATGATCAGCTAGAAAGAGTGTAGGTGATGGTAAGAACACGACCAAGGCTCAAAAGCTGATAATTATGTGATCATGGTTATTTACCGATGGATGGGTTCAAATTTTAATGAGCTTAAACTCGGGGGGAACATTTGCTCATCGCTAGGTTTATTTTCTAACGAGCTTGAACTTCGCGTAAAACTGCTCATGATAATAGTCAAAGATGTTCGACTCACTATTAACACTATGTTCTCTTGACGTTCATACTACCTGTTCAGTTGCTCCATCAAACTAATTAGAAATGTATATACATGCTTGAAAAATGAGTTAAAAACTAATACCTTACTTGAATTACGCAAGTAATAACATAAAAGTAGTTTTTTACCTCTCATTTTACCATTTCATTCAAATTTGGGATTGTTGGAGCTTTGGAGGTGTGTTTCCCCCTCAATTTTCATCAGCTGATTCTGGGAGATTCTATGGATGATTTTTGGTGCCGTATGGATCAGGTAGGAGCTAACCCTGAGCTCTTCAATTGCATTCTTTACTTTTCTGATTCTGAGCATGTTTTCCTGCTTTTTTGAGCCTCTGGTGTTTGAACATTTCGTTCTCTCCCCACCGCGCCTAGTATACATTGAAAGGTGTGATGCATATTGAGCTGGCCATTGGCCAGTCAGTATGCATCCCACCCAGTACATAGCTAGGGTGTGATGGGCATAAGGAGGAAACTTTATGCACTGATTTTTTATGGAATGTTTGCCTATTTTTGCCCAAATCAGGATCCTAATTCTTCTCTTGTTTTTTTTTCAGAGATTCATTGGAGCAAGATGGTCATTACATGACATGAACATGAGCATGAAGAGGAGGATATGATTTCCTTACATGATCTGGGTATGGTAACTGCATTGCGAAACTGTGGCTTGCTCAAGTTCTTCCGCATATCTAGCACGAGGCAACAAATCGACTTGTTGCAATATTTTCTCGATGCCTGGGATCCTACCAACCAAGTTTTCTAAATTAGAGGTAAATCCATCCCTTTGATTGTTGAAGATGTCTACCTTTTGACCGGTTTGTCGAGGCATGGTGCCCCTCTCTCACTATCAGGTTCTGCCCATGGGGGCGAATCCATGAGGGATTACATTCATCGATATTGTAGAGATGGATCTCAGCTGAGTCGGGATGGCAATATCAGCATTAGAGATGTCACTAACTAGTCCTTGAGGACCATCTTATTCACCTTTGCTAGATTGGCTGGCAGCGCGGCTCTTCACTTGGCCAACAGGTCCTATATATAGTATGCCTTGAAATGCCTTGAACCAAAGGTATTCAACTGGTGTGATGCAGTAGTTCCGGTGATAAAAGAACAACTTACCAAGGTGAAAAATGGAAGATCCAAGAACTTTGGTTATGGTTCTATTCTAACTGCTTTTGCCTTGGAGAAGATCCCACTGATGCAGCCGTAGTAAATTTCACTTGCACTGCCAACACCGACAGAGCCACGGATGCAGAGGTGGGTTGACCTTATGGCCAGACATGCTGGTCAATCAAAGGTTTCATTCTCTGATGCCTTCTTTGAGTGGTTCAACTCTTAGTAGATGGTTTATGCCGAGTATCCATATGCCGGGACGGATTTTCGGGGTGACCCAGATTTGGTGCTGCCAGCTGGCGAGCAGTGGGGTGTCATAGGTAATAATCTCTGACCATGTCTTTGTTTATTGTTTTTATGATGTTATTATGTTTTTTAAATGTTATCAAGACTAATCAAACTTATGTATCCATGCAGATATTGTACTAGTGCGACCAATAGTGTGCCCGAGGGTAGCAGTTGCCTTCCAGCAGGGGAGGCTATAGGGAGGGTTGTCCTTTGCAATCTGGATGTAGCCGACACCCTTGCAGTGTTGCAGGATTAGATCAAGGGCCTCACCCTTGGTATTCTGGATGTGAGGACCGACGAGTTACCTCTGAGATTACAACGCCATACTACTGGTGTGCCGAGTTGATGGACTAGGCTTCTACGCATGATTGCACAGGTGGTGACTTGTTATCAGTAGCACCATTAGTCTAGGGTGCTTTCCTACATTTTTGAGTTTTTGGGTCGTATGACCGATTTTGTCCTGGACACAGAACATTATGTAAAAACTATAAACATTTATTTATATTTTTTATTGTCAGAGCTTTATTTTGGTTAAGTTATATGATCCTGATGCAAATGTTGACGAAATTCTTTTCTTTTATAAATGTTGCAAATGTTTATCTAACACATAATTTGCTAATGAATCAGTTAATGTTTTTAACTTTCTGGAAATGTGTTGATATTGAATAGAATCAAACTGCCTTTCCAAAATCTTGACCCTTAGGAACATATGATAGATAGCTGGATTCCGAACAGAATAGATGCCGTTAAGCTGTAGGATGATGAGTTGTGAATCTAGCTTGATGACAAGTTGGCGTATTCCATGTGCAATGGCATCAGAGAGGAGCTCTATTAACGCGCTATATTTAGTGATGTTGTTCGTTGACCAACCAATACATACCCCTCTGAAACTCACTAATTCGTCGCTTGGATCAAAGATGGCTGAGGCTGCAGAAGATAGGTTCCACATACTACGACTAGCTCCATCGCCGTATCCAACAAATGATTCCAATAGGTTCGACATCTGCAACAAATGCAAAAGTGGATTACCTAACCAAAATGATTAATCTTGACGAAAACAAAAATGTAACAAAAGAATATGAAGAGATTACTACGCTTAGTCAAGCATAGTAACACTTAAGGTACAACCCGTTTCGGAGTTGCGACAGTGGAATCCCATCATAATCTACTAGCTCGTAGGCTCCTTTTGCTAATACTCGCTTAACAATGTAGGGACCCATCCACAAAGACTAGAACTTATCTGCTCCCAATTTATCGAATTCCTGATCATAAAGTAAGACTAGGTCACCTTCTGAGAAGACATGGGGTTTGACATTCTTGTCAAATTGTGCCTTAAATTGTTTCTTATGCACTTCGTTAGCCAAGGTGGCATCACGACAGGTTTCATCTAATTGGATTAATTCCAAGAAAAGAGCCTCTTCCTCTCAAGTTCCAGGGAGAAGATCGATTGCGAGCTTGAGAGATGAAATTTCACACTGAACTGGTAAGACTGCGTCTAGGGCATACACCAGCTGAAAGGGTGTAAATCCGGTTGCATTTCTCACCGATGTTCGGTATGCCCACAAGGCCAAGTACAAGATTAGGTGCCAACTCCATTTATGGACTCCAATCATCCTTTGCAGCATGCACTTTAGGACTTTGTTGATCACCTCAACTTTCCCGTTAGCTTGGGGATAATACGGAGTAGAGCTATCGTGGGACGGTCCTAATTTGGAAGCCAATTCAACCATCATGTGATTGTGGAAATGTGATCCATGATCTGTGACTATAGCTTGTGGAACACCGAATCTGGAGACTACATGATTAAAAATGAAAGGAGTAGCTGTTTCATCACTGTTGTTTAATGTAGGCATCGCCTCGGCCCATTTCGTAAAATAGTCAACTGCGACTATGATATACCCATGCCCCCCGGCCGAGGTGGGGTTACATGTCATGAAATCTATGCCCCATTTGGCTAATGGCCCAACAACAACTACTAGATGCAGAGGTGCGTGTGGTATTCTGGTTTTGCTGTCGAAGATTTGACAAGCATGGCAACTTCTGACTACTGTTATGCAATCTTTGAACATTGTTGGCTAGAAGTAACATGCTCATAAAATCTTTTGTGCCGTAACGTAACCCGATTGATGCGCCCCACACGCGCCTGAGTGACAATCATTCAGGACTTTTTCGGCCTCCTCATGGGTGAGGCACCTTCGCAGAACTGTATCGATACCACGACAGTAAAGTGTATCACCGACGATCATGTAGTCTTTTGCTTGGTTCGAGTACATCATTGTTCTGAGAAAGAGGCATTAGGCCTATATGTTTGGATTTGGAGATAGATGATTATATCTCCATACCACAGATCGCTCGACAATATCAGAAACAAAGATTCATCCATGATTGATGCTCTGGATGTTGAATCATTGGACGATGATGGAAAGTTGCATAGTAACTCCACGAAAACTAGATATTTCTTTGATTTGGATTATGCAAATTCCAGATCAAACTCTTGCAAAATAGCTATCCATTTCGAATATTTGCCCCCAAGTAACTGACGCGACAAGATGTAAGTCATAGGGTTGCAATCTGACAAAATGGTAGTTTTACGAAAGAGGATATAGTGTCGAAATCTCTGTACTACTTGAACAGCTGCTAGGGCCAGCTTTTCAACATAAGAGTACTTGCTTTGTGTATCATTTAAGTTTCAACTTAAATAATATATAGGATGTTCGATTCCGTCACCTTCTTGAACTGAAACCATTGCTATGGTTATATCTGCCGCAGTTAGATACAAGTTAGAGTCCTTTTGGTAGTCAGGAGCATACATTAATGATGCTTTTACTAGGGATTCCTTTAGAGCATCAAAGGAATCTTGTGCAACCTGATCCCAGTTGAAGGGCACTTCTTTTTTCAAAAGGCACATATAACCTTTAGCAAGTTCGGCGTAATTTTGAATGAACCTCCTTAGAGAGTTTGCTTTCCCTTGGAGTTTCTGAATATGAAGAAAATTTGAAGGTGGAGGCATATAGATGATTGCCTAAACCTTACATGGGTTGAGACGAATCTCGTCCTTTGAAACCACGAAGCCAAGTAAACAACTAGAACTGACACAAAACACACACTTGTGCAGATTGAGTCATATCTTGTAGTATCAGCAACGTAGAAATATAGCTCTCAAATGCTGTGATGATCAATCGGCTTTCGCGAATGAGCCGGAAGATCGTTGAGGTATGGTTGAATGATGTTCTTGATGTCATGAAAGGCATAATTCATTACCCTCTGAAAGGTTACCCCTGCATTCTTCAAACCAAAAGGTAACTTTTTGTATGCGAATGTGCCCCACAAACAAATAAATGCAGTCTTTGACTGGTCTTGTGGGTGGATATTTATTTGATTATACCCGGAAAATCCATCCATAAATGAAAATTTTTTGCATCCAGTGCATTCGTCAATTATCTGGTCGATGAAGGGTGTAGGGTAGTTTTCCTTTGGACAAGCTTGTTTTACATCCCTGTAATCAATGCACACTCTAATCGTTCGTTGCTTTTTCATTACAGGAACAATGTTCGATACCCAATCAGTTAGAGGAACTAGGTAAATGAAACCAATATGTAAAAGTTTTTCAAATTCTGCTTTGATGGCAGCAGATTTCTTTGGGTGCACCTACTAAAGCCGTTGTCGTATCGGTTTGACATCTGGATACATCTTAATTTCATGTTCAACTATGCTCCAGTCAATGCTTGGCATTTCTTCATATGACCATGCAAAGGCATCTTTGAACTCGCCGAAGAGAGCGCAATATATTTCCAGTTCTAAAGAAGAACAAGATTTGCCGACATGAATATTCTCTACAACATCTGGCTTGGTCGAGATGTTTATGGCAATAGTTTCTTCGATATTGGACAAATTTCACTTGGAATCCACCATTTTCACAGTATTTGATATAAAATAAAAAACTAAAGGATGATTAAGGTCGTTGGAACAATCTTCGTATTAATTCGGAAGATGGGAACAATGGTGATAATCTTCCCATGGTTCCTCTCCTATCATCATTGATTGAATGATTCCTTTGTCTGTAGAATGTACATGTGACCAGGGATCTAAAGAGGTGCCATATTCCTTAGACCTATCTATCCAAACAATCAATGAGCGTTGATTTGGGTTTGCTGCCTAGGCCAAGAAAATTGATTTCTACAATATTTCTATTGGGCTTGGATGCAATACCTGGTGATGATCCATGCTAACATCATGTTCAGAAACCTTCTAAACCTTTGTGGATATAGAAGATACCATATTGCAGGTCTCCACCGTGGCTACTACTGCCAAATTACTATTAGGCAATAGAGCAAAAGTACCCATCAATGTAGGGTCTTTCAGGAGGCCTACTCCGATATTTTGAAGCGATTGAGAGCTTCCATGGTTCATCGAATGCTTCTCGTAACTTGTGAACTGTTGGGGAGGAAGATTTGTTGGTCAATGATTGTAATTACTCCTTGAAAAGGAAACACAATCTTTCTAATTTATGTTGGCACAACAACAACCATAGCATAAATCCAGGGCCTTCCCAGTAGGATGTTGTAATTGAGGTTTCCATCGATAACTTCAACATCAATTTCTACTGTTTTTCCCCCCAGTTCAACCTGCAAGTTACTTAAAATCCCGTATGGCATGTATGTCCATCCATCGAATGCTTTTAACGTCATTGACGATCATGACAAGGTTGGTGAGCCTAATGTTTTCCAGCAACTCATTGACATAATGCATGTAGATGCCCCCTCATCAATAATTGTTCGATGAACAGTTTTGTTGAGGGATTTCACTTGGATGAGGAAAGTGAGTTGAGCTGGTAACTGGGGTTCATATCCTTTATGATTAAAGGCCACAAGATTGGAATCCACTAGGTCAATCCCACCTATTGCTGATAATAGAGCCTGCTTTTGGGAGGGAGAATTTTGCAGTACTTTAAGTGTCGACATAGCGGATGGCGATTGGGCCAGATCCTCTACTATATTATAATTCTATGTTGCTCGAGCACGAGGATTAAATGTCGATTTGTGTACTACTCCCTTTGGCGGCATTATCGTTAGCTCAGGAATGATGGGTGGCACAACTTCGGTCGAAGTTGTTGTTGAACTACTAGGTTGATCAGTAGCCTTGTTGTACAACAGCTGTGGATTCCTGTAATCTTTATTCCTTGTCGATATCAAAGCATCATTTTGTTTCGAAATGCACAACATAAGCACTTGGGATGGGGAAGCATTTTCGCTAGCAATCGGATTGGTTTCTAGGTTTGGAAATGGATCAGTCAATACCACTGAGGTTTTTGAGTTCTTGAAGAATTTCTTAATCTCAGCTTTATGTGGATGATCTTTCGTCCAATGATCCTCGTCGCATATGTGACATGCTGAAGGAAGCATCCTTTGCTACGAAGGGTTCGCAGAAGATTTTTCAGGAGACGAATCGTCCTATTTCTTCTTTTTTCTTTTCCCTTTCTTCTTGCCCCCTGGTTGCTTCAGTTCTTTGCCCTTGTCGGTTGACATGGCATTAACCTCCGAGGCAAGAAGTTCTTTATTTGTATTTTGACAAGAAACCGTACGGGATTTCTTAGATGTAGCCTTTGCGGTTTTCGTGCTAGTTGTGCTTATCATGCCATCACCGGCATGAGAGTGTTTGTTTGATTTAGGAGGAGGAGGAATGGAAAAATCTGGTCTAAGAGCATCAGGGATTTTGTCATAGGTGTGCCAGACTAGGTATAGATCAAGTCTAGATATTGCGCACGAGCGATGACTTGCTCTTTAGTGACAACTCCTCCCTTGGCCACATCTTCTGTAATAAAGGGTAACAATGACTTAATAAACCATTCAGCTAACAGCTAATCAGGAACATATGTTTTTACCATTCGACGACGATGTCACCAATCATGAATATGATTAGATATGTGAGTGGCTGTCATCTACTTAAAATTGGTAAGAAGCTATATTCTTGTTTCGTACCTTATTGGTAACTGAAAATGGGTTAAAACGGTGGTGGCGAGGGTGCTGAAGTTATCGAATGAAGCTCTAGGAAATTCGATGTACCATTTCACTATTAGACTAGTTAATGTTCGCTAAAAAAGGTGAATTCTAATTGAATCATCATTGAGAGTGTTGGATGAACACCACAGATGAAAGGTCATCACATGATTCGATGGATCTTCACCTAGATTTCCATTAAATTTAGGGATATCTGATGGAAGTTTATGAGGAATCACTGGCCACCAAGGGGCATAAGAAATTAGATCATTTGTTAACTGATTTAGATCTGGTAACTCTAAAGTTGCTACGAAAGACAACTGATGATTCAGGTTTGGTGAAGCATACCCAAGATAAGATGGGATCACCTGAGTTGTGGGTCTTTGCATACCAGCATAATGTATCTGATGCTGATAAATTTGATAAGGTTGATGGGCGTAACCATTATGATATGATTGTTGGTAACCGTCTTGAATATACGGCTGCCCATTACCTGCAAAGCTTTGTTGCTCAGGTCCTCAGTAAGTTTGCTGGAATTGCGGTTGTTGATATTGCACCAACCATGGCTGTGTGACCATTTGTTGTTGCCCAATATTGGATGTTTGACCAAGATGAGGGGTTACGGTACCCGTTTGAGCCTAGGTTTCTTCAGTTAAGGATCCACTAAGTAGCGGTTGTGATTGAGTCGCGAAGACAAGAGGCTGTTGCATTACGACTTGAGAAACTTGACATTGACATACAATAGGAAATGCTTGTGCTTGCGACACCGTCATGATAGTCAGTGTAGTGGGAATATTTGACACAGGTTGATCTGGTTGTATAGAATATACAACTCTTGGTTGTTGAGGTAGTATTGGTATCCAACCACTGAATGTGATTCCAGCCTTACCTGAATTCTGTTGTGAACTCCCATATGATTGTTCTCCTGGAGGAAACAATAAAAAGGCATACTACCCCCCATATGGTGGAAATCTAGTGTTCAAAGGGAAAATTGGCCTTTGGAGACTAGATTGCCCAAATTGATACTGTTGCGAAGGATCAATTTGCTGAGACTCAACATAAGAGATTCCAGATAAGGTTCCAGATGAACAAATAGGAACAAACCACACTATCGAGACAGTCCCTGGGTGGACTCCATCTAGTGGTTGAGAACTAGTTGGGATAGATGGTACATCAGTGAACATTGTCGAAGTGGCGGCAGGAGGTTTTTCTACTGCTGTGTCAGATGACACAGTCCTAAAAGTTGATGGTTGTTCAAACATATCGAGTCTATCGAAAATATTTCCTAGCGATTCTATAGGAACTTGCAATGAAGGGTGACTAACTTTTGTAGTAGAAGGATATAGGTGGATCCCAGTCCCAAAATGCAATGGAGTACTGGATGGAAGATCCTCTATAATCTCTTATATAGCAATTAGTCCAGGCAGAAGAGGTAGACCGTGAGGTCCATAAAATATTTCCGGTGTCGAAGAAGGTATAGACTCTACAGCAACAGATTCTGGAGGGGTAACACCTTCCGAATTAGCCCTAGATGGAGCTGGTTCAGGAATAGAGGTGTTTACCGTTACACTAGGACCAATTCTAATGTCCTCTTGTAACTACAGAACTTCTTCTGTAGAGGCAGGGATACCAGAAATAATTGGAGTAACTGGAGTCTCTGAGGATGTTGAAACACAAGTTTCAAACAAACTAGGAGATTTTGACCCAGTTAAACGAGTTCACTTGGCCCGTAATGGTTTCATTTCTCGAGTCAAAGACGGTTGACTCATTAGTCTCCGTGAACAACTGGGTTTTGATTAACTTTCTTCCATGATTGTGGATTACTTGATCAACTCAAAATAAAAAAGAGGAAAATGTGATTTCGAATTAAATGAATTTTATGACACTTTGAGACAACTTGCTTTTTCAATTTTTAAGAGTCGAGAAAAAGCTAAAGATGACTCTAGTCAAAACTACTAGTCCCACTAAGACGGGTGAAGGACAACCCTCCCTACAGCCTCTCCTGCTAGAACAGTAGCTGCTACCGTCAGGCGCACTACTGGTCGCACTGGTCCAATACTTGCATGGATACATGATTTTGATTAGCCTTGATAACATTTAAAAAATAGAAGAAAATCATAAAAGAAATAAGTAGAGACATGGTCAAAGATTTTTACCTATGAAACCCCACTGCTCGACAGCCGATAGCACCAAATCTGGGTCACCCCAGAAATCCATCCCGACATATGGATACTCGGCATAAGCCAACTACTAACGGTTGAACTACTCGAAGAAGGCATCAAAGAATGAAACCTCCAATTGACCAGCATGTCTGGCCATAAGGTCAACCCACCTCTGCATCCGTGGCTCTGTCGATGCTGGAAGTCTGAGTGAAATGTACTGCGGCTATGTCAGTGGGATCTTCTCCAAGCCGAAAGCGGTCAGAATAGAACCATAACCAAAGTTCTTGGATGTTCTGTTTTTCACCTTGGTAAGCTATTCTTTTATCACCAGAAGCACTGCATCATGTTAGCACCTAAATCTGCCTTACGCTGAAGGAAGGAAAAATTCAGGGTAACCACAAACCACGCTCAGTCTGGTAGCTAGCCCTACCAGAACATGAGAGGGCTCTCTCCGAGTCATGCTCAGCGAATAAGTAAATGAAATGACGTGAGATGACTTACAGTGAAATATTGATCTTAGGCTAGTAAGTAAATATGGATACAAGAAGCAATGTTTTATGAATGACTTTCTGGGATGGTATGGGACCAACAAACAACAATAAACAAAGAATTTAATACAAAGGCACAGATTACTTCGTGAGGCAAGACAGGCGGAAAGTCTAGCAATTTAGTTTGAAATAACGCGGAATGGAGAGATTGCTTAGGAGGGTGAAAAGGGCATAAGTACATGAATCCTTTTCAACATAGAAAAGAACACTGAACATGAAATTTTTCCCACAGCAGAGCAATAAAAATGAATTCTGCCTTATCTAACTTAGAAAATTTCACTGGAAATGAATATGAAATGAACTGTTGAAACATAACGAAATACACATGAAACATAAGAGACACATTTGCTACACTCACAACCACATGAATCTCATGAAACAGAGTCGCTGCCTTTCATTAATCCTCTGTCAAAATATACAATGAAGAAACAGGGTTTCTTTCCCAGAGTCTCCCAGAAATTACAAGCCAACCAACCCTTTGCAAATAGTTTGCATACAATATATAGAATGTGCCATGAGGAAATAGAATGACCAAGAGTTGGGGAGTTTCTCAAATCATTACAAAATGGAGATGGAAAGCCAACCATTAGCTACAGGTGCCGCGTTACAAAGATGAAAAATGGCTTGGGTGACTATTTGCCTTCCTTTGCCACTTGGATAGAAGCCAATCTGGAGTGAAAATACTTTAAACTTTGCCTTATGTGCCAAAAAAGTGTAGTGTAAATGAGCGGTTCCACTTGGAGAAAGTCGTGAATCGAAATGTCGCGAAGCGGAAGTGATTTTGGCCTTTTTGTCTATATGCGTCGTGCCCAAATCTATATGCGTCGCGCCACTTTGGAGGCGATTTTGAGGTACCTGCATGAGTCCAAATTGTGCTCCAGTGTGCTTGATGGAAAGCCTGGCCTGTCTACTTTCCAACCCAAGTGGAATTTCTAAATTTGGTGCTCATTTTCCCCTCCCAAACTTCATTCTCCCAAGACTACTTCCTGTGTGTCAAAATAGGGGCAGAGGGGTCATTTTTTGAGTGTTTTTGACCTCTCGGGGACTCAAAACATGAAATTTTTTTTTTCCATGCACCAGTAGTCATGATTTTTCATGCTCAATCCACAAATGCAAACCATTTGTTATTTGGAGCTCGCAATCCTAAGCGTCGCGCCGCACAGGGAGAAAAAACCTGTTTTGTGCCCAAAAATTTGTCAAGTGACCAAAAATGCCCCAAAAATGCTCCAAATTTCTTGGCCATGTACCATAAGTCATGGTTTTTCATGTTGAATCCAAAAATGTAAATTTTTTGTGATTTGGACCTCCCAATCCTAAGCATCGCGCCCAAAGCTATATGCACCGTGCCCTTTTGTAGGAGCCTTTTGGAGGTCGTCCATGTGTCCCAATTGGGTGCAGGATAGCTTGTTGGAAAGGTATTTGAGTCAAATTTCCAAACCGACTTGAATTGTGCAATTTGGAGTTCATTTTCCTTGTCAAAAATTAAATCTCCCAAGACTGGTCAAAATGTGTCAAATGAGGCTGCCTCAAGGCAGAGTGCTGTTGCAGTCAACTTTTGAATGCCTTCCTCAACTCCAGATTGAGCTCATGATAGCTCATTGGAAAGATATTTGTGTCTAGTTATCATTTGACTCATCAAGCAAGTCATTTTCCCAACCAATCTAGGAGAAAACTTTACTTTCCCAAGGTCAGGTCAGAGGTGTATCAATTCTCCCAAGGCGATTATATTTTTGACATTTTTCTAAAACCTTGACACCTGTGTAACAAGTGGAGGTTTTTCTTCCTTGTCTGTTGTGGACAAAAACCTCTCTCATATTTCCCAAATTCATCTTTTATTTCTCAGAAACATCATTTGAGTGAAACCTATCCCGATGTGTGGGACAAGGGATTTGTCGAAATGAAGCGGAATGAAGGGGATAGGGGGCTTCTAAATTCTTGAGAAAATTTTGTGAAGTGGGGATGGATGTTAGAAAGTAGGGGAAAGTGGAATCTCAGAAATTGAGTGAGGGGAAGGGGTCCAAAAAGGAAAAACACAGGCCTAGCCTAGAAAATTGCCAAGTTGTAGCAAAAAACTAGAGTTTGTGCGAAAATGAGGAATTTGGGGGATTTTAGTGATGGGAAGTGTTTAATAAGGTACATTATGGATAGGGGAAGGTGTATGAACATCAGGATACAATTTTTTCTGATGATTTGACCATGCAAGAGAAATTAGCTTCAAAAACCTAGGAGAGGGAAATGAACCTTGCCTAGGCACAATTGAAGCATGAACAAGGTGTAAAATGACCTAGTGGAACTTGGCATGATGATGAAAACCCTTTGAATGATGGTAAACTCAGTTTCATGGTGACATGGAACGTCTTTTGGACAACTTTGACAAGGGTAAAATCAAACCCTAGACCTAATGCCTAGTGACCAAATTTTGCTTGAAGACTCACTGAAATGACAAAATTTGACCCTGACACCTTAAAATCACTTTGTAAGAGCATGTTTTATCACTAGAGGAAGGCTGCAAAGATTGACACTACCATCACACCAGTTGAAACCTTTTGGTTCAAGGCCTTTGCCAGGCTTACTGCTATAGACTTGTTGGCCAAGTGAAGAGTCGCACTGCCAGCAATCTAGGAAAGGTGGAAATAAGATGGTGTTATGAAACCAGCTCAAGAAAGATAGAAAAGATAGATCAAAGCCTTAGAATTCGTCTTTCGATGGGGCAACCTGTTTACATTACATAAATGAATATTTCTTGGATGATTCAAATTACAAAACCTCTTTCTTTATATAGGAGTCTAAGGAGTCACAATATAACCCATCATACCTAACATCATAATATAAAGCCACAAAAATAACAATTAGAGGGATTTCTTTTGGGGCACAATTAATACAATATGGGGATTTAATAGGGGCACAACAATTTAATAAGGGATACAACTACAATAGTAATGGGGTAATCACTAGTATTATAGGGACCCAACATGCCCCTCTCCTTCAAAAAAGTGTTGTCCTCAATGCTTGAGTAGTTCTGGAGGATTCTGTATAAAATTCTTGTCTTCCCATGTGGAATCTTCAGTGGATAAGTTCTTCCACTTCATAAGATACTCCAAAATTGATCAATTTCATCGCTGTCGAGTTCTTGTTTCTGTGACTACTTCTGGTTCCAATATAGCTTTTCCTTCCTCTTTAAGTTCTGGCAATATTGTTTGAACTGGGAGTTTTTCACCTATAACCTTCTTTAAACATGAAACATGGAAAACTGGGTGCAATGAAGAAGTCACAGGAAGCTCCAATTTGTATGCCATAGTACCAATCTTTTGCAACACCTTGTATGGACCATAATACTTTGGTGATAATTTATTATCCTTCTTAGCTTGCTTGAGGGACATTTGTTTATATGGTTGTAGCCATAGGAATACCCAATCGCCTACATCAAAACTTCTTTCACTGCGATGTTGGTTTGCCTGTTGTTTCATTCTATTCTGTGCCAACACGAGGTTATCTTTTAAGAGTTGGAGGACTTGTTGTTGATGTTCGATGTGATGTTCCACTGCTTGAACCTTAGAACTTTCCCTTAAATATGATGTGATGGATGGTGGCTGATATCCATAAAGTGCCATAAATGGGGTCATTTTTGTTGCTGTATGGAAGGAAGTGTTATACCACCATTCAGCCAGAGACAACCATTTGACCCATTGTGTCTGTTTATCATATACAAAGCAATGAAGATATCCTTCCAAAAAAAAAATTACTATCTCAGTTTTCCCATCAGATTGAGGATGATAAGATGAGCTATGAGCTAACTAAGTACCGAGACAAGAAAAGAATTATGTCCAAACATTTCCAGTGAAAATGGGATCTCTGTCATTTACAATAATCTTTGGGTTTCCGTGTAGCTTTTGAATTGTTTCCGTAAATGCATTAGAAACTGTATTAGCTTTAAATGGATGTGATAATGCACAAAAGTGTGCATACTTGGTAAGTCTATCAACTACCACCATGATGACACTCTTTCCCTCGGACTTGGGTAAACCTGTGATAAAATCCATTGAAACCTCCTCCCAACGTTGGCTTGGAATGGATAAAGGTTGTAATAGAACCAATGTCTTAATTGTTTCAACTATATTTTGTTGGCAAACCAAACATTCCGCCGCAAAATTTTGAATATCCGATTTAAGGCCATCCCAAAAAAATTGCTTCTTAACCCTGTGGTAAGTTTTTAAAAATCTTGAGTGCCCTCCTAAGGGAGAATTGTGCAATTCCATAAGAATCTTTTGTTTTAGTTGGGAATTCTTACAGAAGTATAATCGATCTTTGTACCATAACGAATCATTTTACCAACTAAATGTATCAGACGTACTGGAAGCTTGTTGTAACATTCGAATAAGTGCCCACACTTCTTCGTCATTCTTCCATTCCTCCCTTGCTTCATTTATCCAATCTGGTTGGATAATAGAAGTGGCACACAACAATGCTTCCACATCCTCATCCTTTCTTGAGAGAGCATTTGCACCATATTTTGCTTCCTTTTTTTTAGATGATTTCAAACTCATAACCCAACATCTTTGTGACCCACTTTAATTTCTCTTCAGAGGATAATCTTTGTTCTAAAAAGTATTTAAGGCTATCATGATCCGTTTCTACCTTGAAGTGTCTTCCCATTAGGTAGGGTCACCATTTCTTAGTGATGGAGTATTGCCAACATTTCCACTTCTCATAATAAGCTTTGTGTAAAAACTTTCACTTGATTGGATGACTTTCAAAAGCAATGGGTCTTTCATCTTGCATTAAAACAACACCAATTCCATTTCCTGAAGCATCACATTCCACAATAAAGGTTTTTGTGAAGTCCGGTGTAGCTAAGACAGGTGCTTGGCACATTGCCTCTTTAAGATGTTCGGAGGCCTTTGTTGCT
>APFE030416563.1:217915-234287 GCA_000404065.3 Pinus taeda
CGCTTGAGTAATTCTTGATGCTTCCGTGTAAAATTCTTGTCCTCCCATGTGGAATCTTCAGCTGGTAAGTTCTTCCACTTGATGAGATACTCTAAAATTGATCGATTTCGTAGCTGTCGGCTTCTTGTTTCTGTGACTGCTCTAGGTTCCAATATGATTTTTCCTTCCTCTTCAATTTCTGGCAATATTGTTTGAATTAGGATCTTTTGCAACTTTTGAATAAATGGCCATACTTCTTCGTCATTCTTCCATTCCTCCTTTGCTTCGTTTATCCAATCTGGTTGGATAATAGAGATGGCACACAACAATGCTTCCATATCCTCATCCTTTCTTGAGAGTGCATCTGCCACCACATTTTGCTTCCCTTTTTTGTAGATGATTTCAAAGTCATAACCCAACATCTTTGTGACCCACCTTTGTTGCTCTTCAGAGGATAATCTTTGTTCTAAAAAGTATTTAAGGCTATCATGATCCGTTTTTAACTTGAAGTGTCTTCCCATTAGGTAGGGTCACCATTTCTTAAGTGCATGGAGTATTGCCAACATTTCCTTCTCATAAATAGCTTTGTGTAAAAACTTTCACTTGATTGGATGAATTTCAAAAGCAATGGGTCTTTCATCTTGCATTAAAACAACACCAATTCCATTTCGTGAAGCATCACATTCCACAATAAAGGTTTTTGTGAAGTCTGGTGTAGCTAAGACTCGTACTTGGCACATTGCCTCTTTAAGATGTTCGAAGGCATTTGTTGCTTCAGAAGTCCATGAAAATGCATCTTTCTTAAATAATGTTGTTAGAGGTGCTACTATTCTCCCATAATTCTTAACAAACTTGCGATAATACCCTGTCAACTTGAGAAATCCTTGCAGATGCTTTATGGATGTGGGGCTTTTCCATTCCTTAATGGCTTTAATTTTGCTAGGGTCTACCTTAACTCCTTCATGAGATACAATATGACCCAGATATTCCACCTCTTGTACTCCAAAGAAACCTTCAGATCTTTTTGCATATAATTGTTTCTCCTCCAATAGTTGTAGCACCCTCTCAACATGTTCAACATTATCCTTCCATGACTTGTTGTAGATTAGTATATCATCAAAAAATACTAACACAAATTTTCTAAGGAAGGGTTTGAAAATGGAATTCATCAAACCTTGAAATGTAGAAGGTGCATTGTTAAGGCCAAAAGGCATGACCAAAAATTCATGATGACCCTCATGAGTTCTAAATGTTGTTTTTGGAATGTCTTCATCTTCATTCTGATTTGATGATATCCTGAACGAAGATCCAACTTGGTGAAGTAAATTGATCCATGCAATTCATCTAGTTATTCATCAATGATGGGAATGGGAAACTTATCTTTAATAGTGAGCTTGTTGAGCTCCCTATAATCCGGACACATGCGCCATGATCCATCCTTCTTGTGCACTAATACTACTAGAGCAGAGAAAGAACTTTGACTAGGTTGAATTATACCAGCCTCTAGCATTTCTGCAACCATACGTTCAATTTCACTCTTTTGGGCATAGGGATATATGGACGGATTGACGTTTGTAGGAACACATCCCGGAATCATATTAATACCATTATCATGATCACAACTAGGTGGGAGACTGTTGGGAGTCTCAAATACCTTGGAATGATTGTCCAAACATTTTTGGAGATCTAGAGAAATAGATGAATTCGATGTGGAAAGATCTAGCGAACATAATTGTGCAATTACACCTCTTTGTTCCTTTTTTAGAAGTTTGTCATACTATTAGAGCTAATTATCTTTCCTAGTTTCCCTACAATACCCCTTAATTCAAGTTTCTTTCCTTCAGCACAAAATTTCATGAAAATTTCTTAAAAATTAAAAGCTATTGTACCCAAGGATTGTAGCCATTGGACTCCTAGTACAACATCAACACCTCCCATTGGAATGGAAAGCATTGGGTTAGTCAATACATATTCTCCCATGGATAGCTTGATATTATGGCACTTTCCAGAGCAATTTATCGTTCCTCCTTTTGCAACCATCACATGACACTCTGGTTCTGGATATAGGAAGCAATTCAATTCTTTTTCTATCTTACAATGGATAAAATTGTGGGTACTTCTTGAATCTATCAACACTATTACCTTTTTGTTCTTGATCTGTCCTTCTATCTTGATGGTTTGAGGAGTGCTAATTCCAGCCAATGCATTATAAGATATGGTTGGATTCATTTCTTCTTTATCTAGGCTTTATTCCTAGAGTATATCCTCTTCTTTTGACCTTTCTTGTTCCTTTTCTTCTTCATCTCACAATCTATGTAGAATAATTTCCTCGCAGCACACTTATGACCTTTAGTGTATTTGCTATCACAACTATAACAAAGCCCTTTTCCTCTTTTTCCTTCCAATTGTTGTGGTGTGAACCTTATAGGTTGTGGAAGACTAGGGGCAACAACGCTTCCATATTTATAGTTGTGAGTGGTATGCTTCCTGGTTGCCATAATTTTGATTTCCATTTTTCTTGCTAACCTAAATGCCTTCTCTAATAAATCAACTTCCCAAAGGAAAACATCATGTTGGATATTATCCTTTAAAGTCCCTATGAACACATCAACCCTATGCTCCTCTGGAATTTTTTTTACCCTTATGTTCAATTTTTGGAACTCCTCAATGTCCTCCATTATTGAACCCTTTTGTTTGAGACTTATCAATTGGCTAAAAAAAGTGTTGCTTTTGTTATCCTCATAATGTGTTGTCAATTCTTCCATAAAAATTACCCAAGTGATAATTTGTTTAAAAGAGAAAAGCCATTGATACCATACAAACTGATTCGGTTCAAAATATTAAGTTTCAATACGTACCTTTTGTGTGTTTTTCACATTATTGAGATCGAAAAATTGCTCCATTTGTAATATCCATGTTGCGGGATCCTTGCCATCAAACTTCCTCAAATCAATTTTTAGAATATGGTGGGTCTTTGATCCATAATTAGAGTCTATGAAATCATGATTAACATTTCTTTTCTTGCCATCATGATTTTCCTTTACTACCCTTTCACCATTAGTAAGTATTTCTTGTAGAAAATTTGTTAAATCTGTCTTCAAATATGCCATGCCTGCCTTCAAATATGTCTTCAAGTCCATCTTCAAATCATCCATATTAGCTTCCATGCCATTCATATTAGCTTCCACGCCCTTTATCTTCGATTCCATGCCATTTATCTTAGCTTCTTTTATCTTTTGTGAGAGTGACATTTGTTGCACTTGGTCTTGTAATTTTTTTATATCATGTAGTATTTGTTCCTCTTCTTCATGAGTCATGCTAGAGCTTTCAGGTTGCTTACAAGGTGTTTGGATTTTATTTCCTCGGGGAATCAGTTATCGATAATAATGCTTCTACTATGCCCTTTGAATTCTTTCAAAATAATGTTTCAAACCAAGCTTAAGCAAAAATTTAAAAAAATCTAGACACCTTTTTTCACTTTGTAGGAGCTTGATATTGCCTCTGATGTATATCTGTAGTTTCATATCATCCAATTCTGAAATTGCAACCTGCAGTAGCCCTCTATGTCCTCTTTCCAATGCCACTAGTCTGATCCAAATTGGATTCTCCAAGGAAGAGTTATGCCAAATATCCCACAGTGACCTGATTATAGACTAGTTCAGTATAGCGAACTTGTACGATGTCCCATGTGTCCCTGTTTCAACGTTTGGCTTTGCAAAATATATAAAAGAAACTATAGTCCTTCCTCTTTTTGTACCTTCTTACGAAATTTCAATCTGATGCTCAGAGAGAAAGTTATGATGATTTTCACCAGGTCACCTATTTGGAATGTAATTCAGGAGTATGCAAAAAGACAACTTCCTCAGATCATATCTCCACAAATATAGCTCGAAAAGATCTGAAATTTAGACCCAAGGTTCAGTGCAATTTCGTCTGAAATGGCTTTTTTTCGCTTCTAAAATGTCGCAGAAAAAAGTTATAGTGAAAATTCCACGATGACCTATTTGGAGTAGCGAAACCCTAGAATCCAAAGCTTTGATACCAAATGTTATGAAATCAACGCACAAAAAAATAGAAAAGATAGGTCAATGCCTTAGAATTCAGCCTCTTTGAGGGGGCAACCTCCTTTACATTACACAAATGAATGATTCTTTGATGATTCAAATGAAAAAACCTCCTTTCTATATATAGGAGTCTAAAGAGTCACAGTATAACCCAGCTGACCTAACAATAATAATATAAAGGCACAAAAATAACAATAGAGGCATTCTATGGGGCACAGTAATAACAATATGGGGAAAATAGGGGCACAACAATATTAATAAGGGATACAACTACAATAGTAATGGGGTAATCACTAGTATTATAGGGGCCCAACACCCCTAAAGAAATATGTTGAAAGAGATCCAATACCAAAACCTTTGTTTAGAAAGAAATGTCTTAGGGCTCTTTAAGATCCAGAACAAGAAGAAGATACCCCTATGTATGAATCCCCAAATTAGGATCAAGGAAATATGAAAGTTTTGGTGCAAAATAAAGAGAAAGCCCCTCCACGAGTCAACCCTCTTGATCTAGAGTAAACTTTTTTGAAAAGAGAATTGGAATTAACACCCTAAGCTCTCACAGAGATGAGGTGATCTACCCCAAATTTTTACATGGAGTTTATGGAAATTAAAGAAGCCCATACAAAATGATGCATGGAGGTAGTGAGGAAAGATACTTCTCCTCGAATATAGTGGAACCACATCTCATAAGAGCTAGGAAATCTAATAAAGAAAAGCAAGAACGTGAAATAGATTTTAACTTGCCTTTAGGATACCAACTCCTTGTGGATTCCCTACTCTAAAAGCCTCCTAAGTAACTCAATGTATTGTTTTTTCATGCTCTTATGTTTGCAATTTGTAAGCATTTTCTCTTGTAAACATGTAGAAGGACTCAGTTTTTGTACCTGTGGAAAATAAATGGACCTTTCTCCCTTGAATTTTGTCATTATCTCAATGGAAGTTCCGAGAGAAAAATGGCAATGTTTTAATTCTCCCTCTATTTCAATTCACTTCTCATTTCTTTCCCAATTTTGTTTATTTTAATAATATAATATTGAATTCAAATCTAATTCCAAAGCTAAACTTGGTAACTATGATTTGATTTGTGTTGTATATACATTTGTATATTCAAAAAAATATTTTAAAAATCAAAATATTACATTTTAGTCAATAATATCACATTAAAAAATTTTGGGCTTGGTGTATGCCCTAAAACTGCTTCCCCTTGGCTAAGAGCTCATCTTTCTCAAATGTAAGGAAACAAGTTAATATCCCAAGGCACAGAGACTGCCCCCCTTACAGAGCACCAACAGGTTATTCCAAGTGGCATGGTTTTCCTTGAATAACAGTTATGAGTCCCCCTGCATTCCCCGTTAGAATATATAGATGGATGTCCTCACTACTGATTTGACAACTCAGTTATGATAGGTTTTCCCACCCATGAAAAGATACTCATATTAAAAAAAATTAAAACTTTAAAACATTAAATCAGCTTATATATTTAAAAATAATACAAAATAAAATTTATTAATGGTTTGACTTGATGCCTCTCCATCAAATTCCAAAATATTTCCTAAATGTGTAACTCATGTACAGGCCTATAATTTGACGTTTCACACGACGTATTTCATATTTTAAGATGTGATTGGAAGTTGCTGTAAAATTTTACCTTTCAGATTTGATGTGCCTCATAAATTAGTAACTGCCATTTTTCTGTTTAATTTGGGATTTTTCCCATCAAAATTTATAGTACTCATGTTTAACTAAAACAACCAAAGTAAGACTAGTCCCAAGGTCATAATGCAAATGCATACAGTACACCTGGTTCGTGTGGCGCTTCAACCTTACACACTTTGATAGATTTGAATAGTATAAAAAATTATCTGGCTATAGTCCTTTTGTAGATTTTAAGTTTATGAAGGGAAATCTAGCCTTGGCCAACTACGAACAACTAGAGTGTAATATATTACATTCGAGAAACCAACCAACTAGTCTACATAAAAAATGTGAATTTAGCCATTGAACTGTAAGCTATTATGTGATTTCAAAATACTATAAATAAATGTGCTTTTTGGTGTGTATAATAGTCAGAAGGAGTAGTGGACTTGGTTTTGTTACTTAGGCTTCCGTTAACCGTTCCATAATCTCACTCTTGTTCAATTCTCGACAGCTTCCAACATCGACGAAGAAGTCCGATCAAGAACAACTGGTGACATGAGGGGTAGTTTCAGTGTTTAACTCGACAACATCTTTGCATGTTAGAAAGGGGCAGGAGGTTTATCAAAAGCCTCCTTGCTTCAAGAAAGTTGGGCTCAAGAAGTCCCTTGGACACCCAAAGAAGGTTAGAAGCTTGTTATTTACACACTGGAGCATGACCATGATAACTAGAGGGCTACGACATAAAGTTGGCTTGCTGAGATGCAGAAAGAGCTACAAATTGAATTAAGTAACTTTCTAAGGCTAAATATCAAGGGGGAAGTTTAGCATACAGGAAGAGAAAATATTATTCCACTTCATGCTCTAGTGGAAAATAAGTGGTCCATCATTGCTACTCACCTTCCCAAGCAAACCAACAACAAAATAACACTCAAGGGTAAGAAGAAGGTGGAGCTCAAACTCATTCAAAACTATAGTCACTGCCATGCTATTTCCTAGAATCTCAATGATAGGTCGCTAAAAAGAATGTTGGAGCTTTCTACAGAACATATCCTCATCATTTACTTCAAAATTGGGAATATTTATGAGTTTGCAAGTCCAAGTAAGTTTGTTTCTTCAATCAGTTTCAATCTCATTCGGTTGTTGTTTTTCTTTCTTTCTTTCTTATTATTTGTTTTATGTGAAATAGATGCTGCAAAATTATCCACGACTTGTCAAAATGAATTTCTCAAAGGTCCCTTATTTTCCAAAAAAATTAGGAAGGGAGTAACATATCATGTCCAGTTAAAAAAATGAATGAGATATTAGAAAAATAACTTGTGATTTATTCCATAGTGAAGCACAAAATTGCAATCTTGAAAACTACTTAGGAAGCAACTAATATATCATGTTAAGTTAAAAAAATGTGTCATATATTAGAAAAATAGATTGTGATTTAACCCATAGTGAAGGCAAAATTACCACCATGAAAACTGGTCAAGCTTATTTGGACTATTTTTGGTTTTTGAGTGCCATTGCTTATTTTCACAAATTTTATTTTATTTATTTATTTATTTAATTTTTTATTTTTTATTTTATTTTTTTTCCAGTTTTTTACTAAATACTCTAGAATCAACCTTATTTTTACCATAGTGAAATTCTCTTTTAAAAAGAATAATTATATAGTTATTCGGTGCAACTTATCTTATAACAAAAATAAGCTCATATTTATTTAATGTATCTATCTAGGTGTATTTGGAGGATGCAATTGGTACTAAGTACATGAATAGAATAAGTAAACGTATTGTCTGGCGTAATGCTTAATGGGCTCTACGATGTGGACAATAATGTGAATCTAATTTTTTAAGATGAAGACACCATAGGTTCATATTTAGGATATTATGAAAATGATTAGTTAACAATGTTCAAATGCAGATTATGAGTTGATTACCTCACAGATGCCAGAGTTTTCTTAGTCTCGACATTTTTCAACTGTATGGTTTTTGTTATATACCTAGGGGGGATAATATGGGGTACCAAGGGAGGTACCCATGGTAATAATGTAATAATGGGATGGGCCATAGTAATAAATAAGGTGGTTAACCCATATCATGTAAGGGACCACAAGTAGTTAGTAATAATTGTAATGGGCCATGGTATTAGTGGATGGTATGAGAGAACCATGGTAATGATCCATGGTATTGCATGTATGAGGCCTATATAGAGGCTAGAAACTCCACATGGAGGATGTCAAGGAATAGTCAGGATTATTGTATGTACAAGCATATGGCTTGTGGAGTGTTCTCCTTCCTTAAGGAGTGAATATATGGTGTTGCCCTACCTTAAGGGTTTGATAATAAGGAAGTATTTCTATCTTATTTCTTGGGTTTATTTATATTGTCTTATATTTTCATATCAGAGTTATAACAAGTGGTATCAGAGCACTTTCTTGGGCAAAAAAGTGGAGAATTTTTTCTATTTGGGGGCGACGAGTTTGCAGATCATATCTGTATGTTTTGATGCAAGATCTATAAAATATAATTGCAGATCTAGATTCCGTGTGAAAAAATACCCGATTTCAAAAAACAAATCGGTCGAATCAGAGTCCGAATGAAGGAGATATCATTGATTTAAAAATCAGTGGGGTTGTAGACAATTTTTCGGGGCAGCGAAATTTCGGCGCAGATCTAGAAATCCTAGTGCAAGATTTTCAAAATCTAATTGTAGATCTAGATTCTCTGTGAAAAAATACCCGATTTCAAAAAAAAAATTGGCTGAATCGAAGTCAGGATGAAGGAGATATCGCTGATCTAAAAACCAGTGGGGTTGCAGACAATTTTTTAGGGCAGTGAATTTGCGGCGCAGATCTAGACGTCCCGGTGCAAGATCTGCAAAATCTAATTATAGATCTGGATCCTATGTGAAAAGAAAAAAAATCGGACGATTCGGAGTCCGGATGAGGGAGATATCGCTGATTTAAAATCAACTCTTTTTGCAGCAATTTTGGGGATGACGGGAGAGTTGCAGCGGAGATCTGAAATTTTAGCGTCTGGATCAGAATTTCTATCACATGGGCAGATGCAGAATGGTTGTTCCATTTCCAAAAACATGTCATAATAGGGATTCTCAGGAATATTGACTAAACTGTGACAATTTCAAATTTTCGCCAAATAAGTGAATTTTTTCAAAACCCTCTTCATGGCTTTTACAGGAAAAGATAATGGATCTACTATTGAAGAATACATAAAAAAACACAAGTCATTATGGGCACATAATTGGATAAATTTTCTAGTGTTTAATTTTGAAGATGAGGCAGCCACATGGTGGGGATTACTTAACCAAAAGAAGTGTTCCAACCTGCCCAATGAAGAATTTGAAAAATTACTTTTAGACAAATGGTCTCATGCCAAAAAACAAGATAAGGAGAAACATGTGGAGCTATTTCCTACTGGTATATCCTTATTACAGGTTCATGGATTGATTCAAAAGGAGAAAATCATTGTTTCTATAAATCCTAGTTGCAAGCATAATTTTATCAATGTTAACTTGGCAAAAAAATTGCAAATTCAAGCGAAACACATTGAAAATACACAGGTTGATGATGAGGATATTCAAATTTATAAGGATTTGAAGCTTTCTGTGGATAAGTATGTGTTGCATGGTGATTTTTATACTTCAAAGATGGATAATATGGATATTGTTTTGGGATATCCTTGGATGGAATCTGCGGGTACTATCAATATTAATGTGCAGAAGAAATTCCTGAAGCTCTGGTATAAAAAGAAGAAAATTACATTACAGGATATTTCCATTAATAAACAGGTAGAGTCCAAGGAGGCTGAAGGAGAATATGTTCCAGGGTTTGACATATTAGATGATGAGCCAGTGATGATAGACAATCAAACACAAACAAAGGCTGAAGCAGAAAAGGTTACAGGTGCTGATACATCAGAGGAGGTCTCAGTGGTTGAAGTCATATTGGAAAAGAAGACACCACAATAGGCACCATAGCAGGGTGAATTAAAGAAAAAGACACTGTGGGTTAAAAATTCAAAATATCATCACCCACATCACCCCGCAAGAAAACAACCAATAAGACGGAAACCAATTAGCCACAAGAACAACAACCCCGGTATGACAGATGGCGAGGAGCGAAGATCCACCTACTACACATCAACACAGAAGAGCTACCATGGTCAATTTCCATCTCAAGCGAGCGAGGCACCAACGAGAGCAAGGGTTCACCTTTCTCTTGGATGGCTAGATGCACGTGCATGGTACCAGTGGACTACTCTTTTGAGTAGATCTTATTATTTATGTTCTTCCCATGTTTCGGGGAAGAAACATGCAGGGGGTGGAATGTTATATACCTAGGGGGGATAATATGGGGTACCAAGGGAGGTACCCAAGGTAATAATGTAATAATGGGATGGGCCATAGTAATAAATAGGGTGGTTAACCCATATCATGTAAGGGACCACAAGTAGTTAGTAATAATGTAATGGGCCCATGGTATTAGTGGATGGTATGAAGAAACCATGGTAATGATCCATGGTATTGCATGTATGAGGCCTATATAGAGGCTAGAGACTCCACATGGAGGATGTCAAGGAATAGTCAAGGATTATTGTATGTACAAGCATATGGCTTGTGGAGTGTTCTCCTTATTTAAGGAGTGAATGTATGGTGTTTCCCTACCTTAAGGGTTTGATAATAAAGAAACATTTCTATCTTATTTCTTGGGTTTATTTCTATTGTCTTATATTTTCATATCAGAGTTATAACAATTTTAGGAATAATGTGTTCCAAATATGTGTAATGGATATCAAATTAGTTGAAAGGATATACAAATATTGTAAAAAATATTTAGCTATCATTACTGGATTCATTATTCAAATAGTTAATAGTTTGTTGAATATGAACTTATAGGGATTAAAGTTATCTTAGTATAAATAAGGAGATCTTGGTGAGAATTCAGTAAATAAAATATGCAGTAAGTAAATAAAGATGTTCGTTCCCATCTGTAAATAAAATATTTGGTGAAAATAACTTATAAAGCAATAGTTAAACATTTAATTATATGTTTAATAAATTCATATGTAGTGGATTATTTGATTTAAATATATTATAAAAAGAGATAGTAGTTAAACTATTGATATTTAAAAAAAGAACTCTATCTCATCTACTAGTGGTTAAGGATCCTCATCACATTAACTATATGGCTTTCTTTAGTTTCTTCACATGTCAAAATTTATGTACATAATGAAAACTATTAACTCCCAAAAGGCTAAAAATCTTTATAAAGTCTTAAAAGTATGGTTGTCTGCTACGGGGAAACATATATGCTAACTGAGGAAGAAACAAGGCATTATAAGCAGGATAATAAAGGAAGTGACGAGACATGGAGAAATACAAATGCTAACTTAGGAAGAAACAAGGCACTCTCAGAGGGAGATTAAAGGAAGCTGAGATGTAGGGGTAGTTGAAAGAGAGTTTCTAAATAAGAGGAGTTCGACACTTGCAAATTTACTGAGAAGGTAAAATCAAGGGCATGAAAAATGTCAAAATGTCATCAAATTTTCATTTGATAGGTAAAGGGGATTTGAAATTCTAGGCCTATAGGAAAGTGTGGTCTTGTTGACCTTGAAAGACCTATTCTTGATCTTCTAAGACTAAGCATCAAATCACGAGAGTAGTGGCACATTTCTACTACTCATCCTGTCCTATTCTATCATGCCAAAACTAGGAGTGCAGATGAGGCGAGTAAGCTATCAATCAAACTATGCCTAAAGAGTATGAGTATATGGCTCCTGATCTATGTGTACAACTGATTTGGAAGTCTTTTGTTAATAAAGTGTCAAGAAGTATGTGAATAGTCATAAATGCATATTTTTTGTTTTGATAATCTAGGTATCCAGCTTTTCCATTTGCAAATGTGAAAACCTGAGGAGCAATACAAATTTTGATTGGAGATGCATGGATTTTTCAATGTATTTCTCAAAGGTTCTCTAATTTTTATTGCCTTATTTCGATTTGAATAAAGATATTTTGTTGTAGCTTCTCGTGTGTACTCAATTGAAATAAAACTATTCTGTTGTCACTTCTCATGTATTACAAAGTAAGCCTCATCACCAACTACAACCTTTGGAGTTTTTGTGTTTGGAATCAATTTAAAAAGAGTCCCACCTGTATTGTGTACCCAAGTTATGTGAGTGTTGAATATCTTTGCTGAGGTATTGGGCATGTTTGCATTATGATACAAGTGTTGTCCTTGACAGCAACTCACTCACAGGTCAGTTTAGATTAGATAAAGGGAAACTCAGATTGTAATAGGTCAATTCAGAGGTAACAGGGCAATGTTATAGAAGACCAGGGAGTTGGAACAAAGGACTATAGATTAGAATCAAGAATTTGAAGAAAAAAGATGTTTTGAGTCATTTTAAGCTAAATACGTAAATTCACCTTGTCCAACCAGCATATACACACGAGTTCATAGGAAAAAAAGAGCGTATACGTATGCATGCACTTTCACAAGAGGAAAAGCACGTATCGGTTGGAAAATCAAGGAAATTCAAGATTAAAGAATACCAAGGGTCAATACCATGGTATTAGCCCACAATATTGAGTGGAGTAATGATTAGTTGATCCTATCCAAGAATACCACATGTTCTAAGTGTTGTTTTGGTTTGAGGTATTGAGAAAGGCCAAAAACTATCTAAGGAGGAGAAGATTAAAGGGCCTGGTGTGCAAGTGAAAGGGTTTTTAATGAATACTTGTATCTAAAGTATATTTTATGTTGCAGGGATATGATTATGATATGATTTGAAATAATTTTTGCACCTTGGATACAATGTTGGATCAGGATCATGAGACTTGAAATGACTTATCATTGCATGATGTGGTATTGGCTGGGATAGATCTAATTTCTTATACATGTTTTATTCTTTATATGTCATGAGCTAGGTATGTTTGAAGTCAAGAATAGAAGCAAAGTTGTAAGTTAGTATTTACATATATATATGCTAGTTTTCCTTCGTGAAGGCTCGTATACATGCTGGTTCAAATCTTCCAAGTAGAGTATGAAAAATAAATGCCTGTAGTTCAGAAATGACTGATCTATCTGATTAATGTTGTTGTTTTACTACTATCTATCAATGCTATCTTCGTAGATTTGGAAGTAGAATTGAATGCATAAGGAGATTGAGTTTGATTGATTAATTAATTAAGTGAGAAGGGTGATCTTTTTTGTTGTCTGTTTATATCTCTATAATTTGACAGTTGATCTTCAGAATACACAGGTTTGTTTAAAGGAAGTAGCATATACATGCAGGTTGGATTCACTGAACTATTGTATACATTTTGACATATTATTTGTGAGGTTACAATTGGTTCTAGTTGATGATGTAAGTTTTTGGGTTCAACACAATATTTTGGTGATAACGATCTGACTGTTTAGATTGAGTGATTGTTGGTAGATGTAGTTATTTCAGTGGTAATTAATTTTGTGCTTATGTACGAGGAGTATCCAGTCTGAAAATTTATGAAACATGGTCCCTGAAGGAAGAGATAAGTTCATAGCCTTCTGTAGGTCAATGCCTACGGAATCGTAAAGATATCGGCTAGTACAAGAGCTACGGGGTTATAGCTCCCTTCCAGTAGAAGCTGGAGAATGAGAGAAGGTTGTAGCCTTCTGCAGGTGGGTGCCTACGTATTGGTATGAGTCTGCACTAGTACAAGATTGTAAACATATTTTGTTTATATTAAGAGAAGACAAAGACGACAAGAATAGGTGTTTTTTGTCTCACATTCAGTTTCCACCTTAAATCTTGGTGTTCATGTGTGTTGCTTATGTGTGATGGTTTATTTCTGTTATTACTGCACATAGTTATTGTTTAATAAAGTATTGATGCAATGGTTAAAGATTAACACATGTTGAATTAACTGAATCATAAGTTCACGGGATATATGTTAGTTTCCTTAAGAATAGTTGCCTGCACACATGAGTTCAATTCAATGACGTAGCTAATATAAATTTGATTATGAAATGAAAATCTATTGAATTATGAACATTGATTCACCCCCTCTCTCAGTATTATTCCCAATAATTGGTATTAGAGCAGCTGCTTTAGAAGAACCTTGCTCACTTGAAGGATATCTCTTGAGATGAACAATCATGAAGGCATGGGACCTAGCAGACCACCAATATTCAATGGAAACAACTTGGTATACTCAAAGATAAGAACCAAAGCCTATATTCAATTGCTTGGAGCTGATGTTTTGGAAATTGTGGAAGGAGGATACCAATTTCCAACAGCAATACCTACAAATATAGTAGGTAAGAAGTTATATAGAACCAATGCCAAGAAGTCAATAATTTATTGGGAAGTCAGTCAAAATCAGAATTCGTCGAAGTCATGCAGCTCAAGATAGCCAAAGAAAGGGATAAAATCATTCAGATCTATGAAGGAGACTCTTAGGTAAAATGTACTAAGCTCCAAACTCTCAAAATTCAGTATGAAACTCTCAAAATGCATAGTGATGAAATTATTGCTAGTTACTTTTTACGAGGAGATGAGATTGTAAATTGCATGAAAAATATGGGTGAAGAAATAAAGGAAGCTACTTTAGTAGAGAAATTTTTTAGACCTTTGTCTTCTAAATTTGAAGAAAAGCAGGATCTTAAATCTAGTACTATTTGTTCAATTTCATGGAATTTTAATTGCTTTTGAAATGAGGAAAGGAGGTCCATCAGATATTAGAGAATATGGTTTCAAATCTTCACCAAAGGGAAAAGAAAAGGAAGATCTCAATGAATCAAGATATATTTCAGAAGAAGATGAAGTAAAATTTTTCAAGAAGCTTCAATGGGGTTTCAGAAGATTCATAGGTAAGTTTCCATTCAAATTCTTTTCTTGTGGTAGAATTGGCCATTATGTTGCAAAATGTCCTCATAAAGATAATCATGAAAAAGGGAAGGTGTCTACAATAGATAATAGAAAACAAAATTTTCATACAAGAAGTTACTATACTCATGAAGATAGTGATGGATTGTCTAAGAGTGATGATACTTTGACACATCAACTCACTGAAAGAGAAAAGCACAATGAAAAATTAGAATGTGAAGTAGTGGGTCTAGGTAAAGAACTTGAGAAGACAAAATCTCTTATTCTTATATTTGCTAGAGGATCAGAAACTTTAGATGAAATCATGAAGGTTAAACATTCTCCTCTTATAAAGACAGGTCTTCGATATACTGAAGAATCATGTCAATCACAAAAGTCGTCAGCCATCACTAAAAGCTATCCTGATGCAACAACAACCATTGAACAATGTGTCAATCTTTAGCAAAAACCTAAAAGTAATCATAAGGTAAATCATGTTCATTTCATTCCAAGGGTGAAAATTAATAGAAGCATCAACCAAAAGTTAAACAATACCAAAAGATTTTATGATCACAGAGACTTCTTTAATGGACAATGTTTTTCATGCCATAACCTTGGGCATAAAGTTCCTCAATGTGTTTCCTAAAAAACTATCATGACTAGAGAAGCACGAAAACAAAGGAGCATAACAGGAATCAAGAAAATTTCTTATAGTAAATTTTCTCCTCTTCAAGATGAAATTGAATGTTCATTTTGCAATAACTTTGTTCATGAAGAATCTGAATGCAAGAAAAAAATTTGGCCAATAATTCAAAAGGAGAAAACATCATCAAATTCCAAGGTATGGAGAAAGAAGGAATTTTAGTCAGAAATATGTGGCATAGCTCTGTTTGCATAAGGGCAAGAAAATCAATGATAAATTGATAGCGGTGTCATGCGGAAAGAGTTATTTTTGCAGACAAACCTAACCTCCCTAGGAGTCTAAGACTCTCTAGTGACAAACAAGACAAAGAAGAGCAATCCTTCTCTAAACATACATTATTCTATGAGAAACCAAGTGTTGTTCGATCCTACCTCAAATCCAACGCTTGTTGTAGCAGTCCAACCTTGCTGATCCGGATGAGCTCCTCCTTCACTTTAAGACCTGCATACACTAACAAAGCAAATGATTACATAACACCTAAATAATTCATAAAACAAAGCATATTCATCACATAGACCAAGGAGTACATGAAATAATTCATTAACAACAAATCATTGAGAAGAATGGACTTATTTGTATTAAGGAAACAAAATAGGAACCATTACAACCTGAGCCTTGGTGTTGTGCAAGCTCCTCCCAGGGTCCAACAAGAGATTTCCTCTACTTTGACAAGCTCACCCACTCCCAATATGGCAACAAGAAAGGATAGTAATCTCTCCTCACAAGTCAACAATGGAAGTCCTAATTCCAGCAGCATCTACCCTTTGGAATGTTCAGCTTTCAACCTCCCCTCCCTTGGCCCAAGGCCTGTATTTATAGTATTCTAGAGGAAGTTATTCAGTTCCAACATCAATGGGATACTCCCTCTTTTGGATGGGGTAGCTCCTCTCTTGATGGGATAGTTCCTCTATCATAGGAGTGCATGAACCATCTGGAGGCGCTCAATACACGTCAAAAACTCTTCTAGAAGGCTCTAGAAGTGACCACAAGTAACTTTTTAAAGATGAAACTCGCGCCTTTTGACCTTTACAGGGGTACGCACCCAACCTTTAGCTTACAGAGCGTACAAGTACGCAGGTACAGTGTGTTTGGATTGCGTACACGCAGGCAAGGTAGAGAGAACCTGCGTA
>APFE030416563.1:234297-261144 GCA_000404065.3 Pinus taeda
ATGAGCTCCTCCTTCACTTTGAAACCTGCATACACTAACAATCAAACGATTACATAACACCTGAATATTTCATAAAACAAAGCATATTCATCATATAGACCAAGGAGTACATGAAATAATTCATTAATCAACAAATCATTGAGAAGAATGGACTTATTTGTATTAAGGAAACAAAAAAGGAACCATTACAACCTGAGCCTTGGTGTTGTGCAAGCTCCTCCCAGGGTCCAGCAAGAGTTTTCCTCTACTTTGACAAGCTCACCCACTCCCAATATGGCAACAAGAAAGGATAATAATCTCTCCTCACAAGTCAACAATGGAAGTCCTAATTCCAGCAGCATCTACCCTTTGGAATGTTCAGCTTTCAACCTCCCCTCCCTTGGCCCAATGCCTGTATTTATAGTATTCTAGAGGAAGTTATTCAGTTCCAACATCAATGGGATACTCCCTCTTTTGGATGGGGTAGCTCCTCTCTTGATGGGATAAGCTCCTCTATCATAGGATGCATGAACCATCTGGAGGCGCTCAATACACGTCAAAAACTCTTCTAGAAGGCTCTAGAAGTGACCACAAGTAACTTTTTAAAGATGAAACTCGCGCCTTTTGACCTTTACAGGGGTACGCACCCAACCTTTAGCTTACAGAGCGTACAAGTACGCAGGTACAGTATGTTTGGATGCGTACACGCAGGCAAGGTAGAGAGTGCGTACCCAGAGATAAACATGTTTTTTAGTGACTTTCTCTCTTTTTGAAGTTTGACATGAAGAGCAGAGGTATTAGGCTTGACAAGGAGGATAATATGACTATCGATAGAGCCATATTAACTGTAGATAGTCATGGCAACAAATTTCAGTGTAACAAGCAGATTCTCTAAACACATGACATGTGATAAAGATAAACTCCTTTCATATAATGCTTTAGAAAAGGAAAAGAATGTCTCTTTTAGTAATGACACACGAGCTGTCATCAAGGGTAAAGGTTCTGTTTATTTCAAAGAAAAGGTTAAATCTGCAAATGTTATGTATGTTGATGGTTTAAAGCTTAACTTGTTTAGTGCTAGTCAAATGTGTGATCAAGGAAATGAAGTTGTGTTTCAATCGAATGAATGTGTGGTTCATGAGCTTGATACAGGAAATACCGTAATCAAAGGTACAATAAATCCAAGCAATATATATATATATACTGAAAGGAGGACAAGAATAATGATATCTAAGAAAAACATAAGATAACTGGTTATAGCACAGAAGATTGGGGCATCTAATATTTTCTCAAAAAATGAAAACATGCAGGTTCAAGAAGGTTCATGATCTTCTAGATATCAGCATCCCATAAAATACCATCTGCAAACCATGTCAAGTCAGTAAGAAAACTAGAGTTAATTTCAACAAAAAAGAAGGATCAACAAGTAAGCCTCTTGAAATCATTCATACTGATTTGTGTGGGCCAACAAGGGAAAAGTCACCTCGTGGAGAAGGATACTTCATTTTATTCATTGATGATTTTTGTAGAATGTGTTGGATAGTTTTACTAAAGCATAAAGATGAAGCGTTTAAAAATTTTAAAGCCTTCAAAGCTTTAGTTGAAAATGAATCAGATCGAAAAATCCAATGTCTCAGTCCTGATTGAGGGCGAGAATTCACATCGAATGAATTTTTTTATTTCTGTGAACAACATAGAATGAAAAGACAGTTCTCTATTTCCAGAACACCTCAACAAAATGGGGTGGTTGAAAGAATGAATAGAACAATTCAACAAATGGCTTGAGCTATTCTTGATGAATCTGAAACTCCTACCACCTTCTGGGGTGGAGCTGCATATACTACCATAAATATTCTCAACAAAGCTAATGTTTGGGTAAATAGTGATCAACCTCCATATGAATTTTGGTATGGTAAGGCTCCTACTACAAAACACTTTAGAGTTTTTGGAAGCCAATGTTTCATCAGAAAGAATCATGAAAAACTTGGTAAGTTAGAACTCAGAGCAGACGAAGGAATTATGCTTTTTTATTCATCTAGAAGTAAAGGATACAAATGTTATAATAAGAAACTTTGAAAAATTGTTGAATGCATTAATGTAGTAATTAATGAAGCATGCAAAAATCTGAAACAGATGAAATCAACAAAGGGATATCACAACAAGGAAGGCATTGAATGATTCCGTGTATCAAATAAAAATGATATAGAGGAAGAAACCAATGAACCATTAGAAGAAGATACAACTGACATGGAAAAGACTCCATCTAGGTATGTTCAAAAGAATCATCCATAATCTCAAATTCTAGGAGAAAAAGGGTCTGAAGTTTAGACAATAATAATTCTTGCAGGAACTTCTAGTTATCTAGCATTATTACCCTCCATAGAACCAAAAAATCTTAATGAAGCTAGCAAAGAGGAATGTTGGGTTAAGGCCATGGATGAATAACTTGACCAAGTTGAAAGGAACGATACTTGGGCATTAGTTCCTATGCCTCACAATAAAAATGTTATAGGAACAAAATGGATATTCAAGAATAAGTTGAATGAAAATGGAGAGTTTATTAGAAACAAAGCAACACTTATTTGTAAAGGGTGTTCTCAACAAGAAGGTATAGACTTTGAAGAAATTTTTGCACCTGTTGCCAAACTTGAAGCCATAAGAATGTTTCTTGATTTTTCAAGTTTTCAAAAATTCAAAGTGTACCAAATGGATGTAAAATCAACATTTCTTAATGGATATCTTGAAGGAGAAGTTTATATTGAACAACCAGAATGATTCATTCTAGGAAATGATGCAAAACTGATATGAAATCTCAAAAAGGCTCTATAGGACCTAAACAAGCTCTAAGGGCCTGGTATTATTGTCTTGACAAATATCTACAACAACATTTTTTAACAAAAGGACCTGAAGGTAACAACTTATACAAAAAGATTGATAATGATAAACTGCTAATTATTGTTGTTTATGTTGATGATATCATCTTTGGTAGTAATGAAGAATCTATGAATTAGAACTTTGTTTTGTTATGCAGCAAGAATTTGAAATGTCCTTACTTGGTGAACTAAGTTATTTTCTTGGTCTACAAGTACAACAACCAAAGATGGCATTTTTCTTTCACAAACTAAATATCTCAAGAAGATTCTAAAGAAGTATGTAATGGAAGATTCTAAACTAGTATGTAGTCCAATGGTAAGAAGATGTAGTCTCAGTTCTAACAATGAATCACCTAAAATGAATCAACCAACATATAGATCTATGATTGGAAGTCTACTTTATCAAACAGGTACCAGGCCTGATATCATGCATGCAGTAGGAATTATTGGAAGATTCCAAGAAAATCCAAAGGAATAACATCTTTAAGCTGTAAAAAGAATATTCAAATATATTCAAGCAATTCAAGACTTTGGTCCATGGTATTATAAAGACATAGATCTCAATCTTCATGTGTATACATATGCATATTGGGCAGGAAATGTTGATGATAGAAAAAGCAGTAGTGGAGGTGCATTCTAGATGGGATCACGGTTAGTGTCTTGGTCCAACAAGAAATATAATTTGAATTCCTTATCTACAGCTGAAGCAGAATATGTGGCGACTACACACAACTACTTTGGATGCAAACATTACAAGATATTCAAATGTCATGTTCTCCACCCATATCCATTATATGTGATAATACAAGTGCCATTAGTATTTCGAAAAATCCTGATATGCACTCCAAGACCAAGCACATACCCATTAAGTACCATTTTCTATGAGGAAAAGTGCCTGAATGAAAGGTTAAATTGGAGCATGTTCCCTCCAAATAATAGGTTGTTGATATATTTACAAAACTCCTTCCCAGAGAAACATTTGAATATCTCAGAAAAAAGATGCGATTACTTTCTGCATCATCCTTCTATTGAGTATAGATTTTAGAAGAATGGTTCCTATACACGGGTTTCATGACGAAGAATCGCATATATACATGAGTTTATATGGCTGCAGGAGCGTATATATTTTTATGATAGAAAAACAGTGGAATAGATTCAAAATTAGCTTATGGCATGGATGTTTAGTCTGATATTGATGGTTACAGTTTACTAATATAATTTGTTCATTGTTTTTTATTTAAAAAATTTAAATGCCTTGATGAATGCTTTTTTGACAATGCACATGTAACACATGTTCAAGGGGAGCATTAGCCTTCAGAAATAGTATGCATTGATGGCATCATGGTTGCTGAGTTCAGCTATGGTTTCAGATATTCATATCATTTGTTGTAAAGGTCATGTAAAGGCATCTGATGTAATAATATTTCTCTTTCAGTCATAGTATATTAATGATTCCTTTTGTACATATGATGTAATTTGTACTCCCACTATGCATGGGAAGCATGATGTAATAATTCCAATTATTCAGTCATGTATGAACTTTCTGTATAACCCCACTTGGTTGGGTGATTGATGTATGCATGATTCATTGGTGATATGGAGGTCATACTCACTTAGTTGAGTTATAGAGTCATTTTATTATTTTGAAAAAATATCTCTGTAGAATCTGCATGTACTTAGGGGGAGCATGGACATCATAGTGTATCTGAAAGGGGGAGAATATCTTGGTCCTCCCTTTACCCTTGATGTTAAAGGGGGAGATTATTTTGGTGTTGCGGTCTTGCTTGATATCTCTAACAATTTCTACGACTTGAGGTAATCAACACCAATATGGTTGCCATCAACTCCAAAGGGGGAGATTGTTGGCATTATGATACATGTGTTTTCCTTGGTGGCAACTCACTCACAGGTCATTTTAGATTGGATAAAGGATAGCTCACATTGTAACAGCTCAATTCAAAGGTAACCTGAAAATTTTATAGAAGATCAGGAAGTTGGAACAAAGGATGACAAATCAGAATCAGGAAGTTCAAGAAAAACGATGTTTTGAGTCAATTTAGGGTAAATACATAGGTTCACCTTATACAAGGTGTATACATGCAAATTCATAGAACAAAAAGAGCATATACATATCCACACACTTTCACAAGAGGAAAAGTGCATATGGATTAGAAAATCAAGGAAATTTAATATAAAGAATACCAAGGGTCAATACCATGTCATTAGCCCACAATATTGAGCACAGTAAGGGTTATTTGATCCCGTCCAAGAATACCACAAATTCTAAGTGTTTTTTTGTTTAGAGGTATTGAGAAAGGCCAAAATTTATAGAAGGAGGAGAAGGTCAAAGGGATAGGTGTGCAAGTTAAAGGGTTTTTTAGGAATACCTCTATCTAAAGTATATTTTATGTTGCAAGGACCATGATTATGATATGATCTGAAATATCTTTTGCACCTTGGACACAATGGTGGATGAGGATCATGAGACGTGAAATGACTTATCATTGTATGATTTGATGTTGGTTCGGCTAGATCTAATTTCTTACACATGCTTTATTCTTTAAATATCATGATCTAGGTATGTTTGAGTCTGGAATAGCAACGAAGTTGTAAGTTAGTATTTGCAGATATATACACTGGTTCACCTTGGTGAAGGTGCATATACATGCTAGTTTGAATCTTCCAAGTAGCGTATGCAAAAGAAAAGCCTATAGTTCAGAAATCACTGATCTATCTAATCAGTGTTGATGTTTTACTATTCTGTGTTAGTGATTTCTTCTTAGATCTGAAAGTAGAACTGAATGCATAAGGAGATTGAGTTTAATTGATTCATTGATTAAGTGAGAATGGTGATCTTTGTTGATGTCTATTTAGATCTCTACAATTTGACATTAGATCTTCAAAATGTTATTGGTTGGTACAATTTTGATTCAGAGATTTTTATGATTCAGTAATTTTGGAGGTATATGCAGGTTTGGTTAAAGGAAGTTTCATATACATGCAGGTTTTCTTCACTGATGTTGTGTATACATTCTGACATATGATTTGTGAGGTTACAATGGGTTCTGGTTGATGATGCAGGTTTCTGGGTTCAACACAGTGTTCTGGTGACAATGATCTGACCATTAAGATTGACTGATTGTTGGTAGATGCAGTTATTTCAGTGGTAATTAATCATGTGCTTATGTACAAGGAGTATCCAATCTGAAAATTTATGAAATGTGGTCCCTGGAGGAAGACAAAAGGTTGTAGCCTTTTGTAGGCCAGTGCCTACATATTGGTAAATATATTGGCTAGTACAAGAGCTAGGGGGTTGTAGCTCCCTTCTAGGAGAATCTTGAGAATGAGAGAAGGTTTGTAGCCTTCTACAGGTGGGTGCCTGCATACTGGTATGAGTATGCACAAGTACAAGATTGTAAACATATTTTCTTTATATTAAAAGAAAACAGAGATGACAGTGACAAGTGGTTTTTCTCTTGAATTTGGTTTCCACCTTAAATATTGGTGTTCATGTGTGTTTCTTAAGTGTGATGGTTTATGTCTATAATTACTGAACATAGTTACTATTTAATAAAGTACTGATGCACTAATTAAAGATCAACATATGATGAATTAACTGAATCATAAGTTCACTAGATATACGTTGGTTTCCTTAACAATAGTTGTGTGCACACACAAGTTGAATTCACTAAAGTAACATATATAAACCTGATTATGAAATGAAAAGTTATTGAATTGTAAATATTGATTCACCTCCCCTCCCCTCTCAGTATTATTCCCAACAGGACAAAATACTATTTTTTTGCATCCGACTTACTGGGTTATGGATGATCTTTTGTGGTGTTAGTTTCCTTAATATTTTGGAGAAACTGGATTCATTTTTAGAAGAATATTGAAGATTCTTGATCTATCAATCTGATATCAATATTGCAATATGAATCTTAAGGATTCATGTGTTTACTTGATATTTTATCATATTTTTTTTAATTATAGATATTGTCTTTCAAGAAAATCTCAGTTTTCCATCATATTACTTTAGTACATTAATGTAAATGAGTACGTTGGTACAATTATGGTTTTAGTTGAATAGTATATGATGGATGTAGGCATGGAGAACACATAATGGATAAATGTACATATGTCGTCAAACAACCAAACTGGATAAAGAGTGCTTAGAATTTGCTTTTCGCCATAGTTTAAATGACAAATTTTACTCAGGTTCATAAGATATTTTGGAATTTAGATATAAAATATCCATTAATATTTTTAAATATATTTACATAGATTATTTTTTATTGAACTTAAATTTAATTAAATTTAAATTATTAAGAATTATTAATTTATGTAATTAATATTATTATAATATAATATTATTACTTATTTTGGTACTTGTGTTGAATTTAATTTTTTTACTAAAGTCTTGTTAGTGATATGTTGAATTTTGATGTTTGCATGAATATTGTTACTAAGATAAGGGTCTAGCTAATTATTTTTTATTATAAGACTTTTTAAATTGAAAGATGTAAATATATTGAGGTTGTTCCCACTCTACCAATAAGTGAAATTGAAAATAATAACTTCCTCACATTTTTTTTTTCCAAGGAAAAAAACAGTAACTTTTTATTAAAAAATAATGAAAAAGTTACACTAGCAGATGTACTGAAACATGCCATAGACTGCCACAAGGGCTCAAGTGCTTTCGCACCCCACACAACGTTAGCAAAACTAACGTGCACAAAGAATATGAAAAAGAGAAGAAGAAGAAGAGGAAAGAGGAGAAAGGGCAGAAAAAACTGAGTTCCGGCAGTGAGCAGAACTCACGCTTCAAATTTTTCTCCCCTTTTTCTTTTCGACCTTACGCCACTGTCCTTGAGAGGGCTCGATCGAAGCAATGACTATCTGTGTTTCTATATTATGAGGGCCAGTTTCTTTGTCTGAATCTGAAGTGTCTGAGAGATGGTGCCATTTGTTGCCTCCAGTGCTAGGAGCCATGCTAGACTTTTCTGCCTTATTGTCTGATGGGGTTTCCATCTGGTTCTCCATTTCTTGAGATACCTCGGTTTTCTCTGCTGGGTTCTCTTCTTCTGCTGCTTCTGATTCTTCGTCCTCTGAATCTGGGGGTGAGAACTGCCATCCTTTCTTCTGCTTCCCTTTCTTCTTTTTTTTATTCTTGGCTTCTGGACATGTACTTTGTAAGTGTCCTGTTTGCCTACAGAGCCTGCATCTGAAGGTGGTGTTTTCATAATCTACTACCTGTAGCCAGTTCTGTTGTTTGTAGACCAGCCTGATGTTGTCTGGCAGCCCTTTACTTAGATCTACTTCCACACAGATCCGTGCAAAAGTGTAGATCCTTTCATCGATCCTTTCCAGATCTGTTTTGACATATTTCCCTATATTGTTCCCTATACCTTCCAGCACTTGTCATGCCAAAAGTGCAGTGGAAGATTGTATAGTCTAACCCAAACTGGCATTTTGGTTACAGTCATTTTATTTGGATCAAAATATGGGAACCATGGGGTCCCGAATAGCCCCGATGTTCACCAGAACCATGGCCCTGAACTTATGTCTGTATCTCTGACTTCCTTGGATGTAAATTTTACTATGAAGAACCCTTTTGAACAAAGGTGGATATCACATTCCATGGTCCATTTGGTGAAGATCCAATGGAATAGATCCAAGGGTTTTGGCCAGAAACTGTTGAAACGGCAGATTAAATCTTGTGTTTCATAGTCCTTGATGACATCATCGATCCCTGACGAGTCTAAGTTTAAAGCTGGGATTTCTTCTGATTGATCAACTATGTATGGCCTTGGCAAGGATCCGCCTTGGCCTGGAGAGGGCCCTGAATTCCTACTGCCCGGATCGGACCCTGAATTCCTGTTGCCCTGTAAGATGTTTTTGTAGGATCCCTTTGGTTGGTGTTGGGCTACAGCTTTTTTCCCTTTGTCTCCCCCTGAGGTGCTTGTCTGTCCCTGATGCAGAGCCCCCCCTCTTAATCTGAGATTTAAGGTAATGATTGATCCTGGCCCAATCTCGTAGCTTTCCAACGATCTACAATCCTGAAGGGACTGCCTTCCACTGACCAGATGCTGGGCCTAAACTGGGAATCCCATTTCTGCCCTTATTTGTTGTTTCAGATGCATGGAGGTGTCTTCTGCATGTACCCAAACTAAACGAGTTTTCCCCTGAGGGGGATTAATCAGAATCTGAAAACAAATATTTGTTACCTGCTCTGGCTGATGGCGTAGTTTTCGATCTGGCTCCGTTTTAGTTCGTTTTCCCTTTTGCATAACTAGATCTGCAGAAACTCTGCCCGATCTAGGGTTGATGTCTTCGTTCTGCCGCTTGGGATCAGGTTGTATTCCCAGATCTGGCCACCTTTTTCTCAGTTTGGGGCACAGATCGGGTAGATCCATCCTGGATCTGCTGAGATTTGGCAATGCAGCTATGAACTGGGTCAGATCTGCATCAGGGAAACCCCCGTCTTTGCATGCAGAATTCGTGAGAAGAGGGACAATGTAGGCGTGAGCAAAGAAGCCAAACCCTGATAAAATCCCGCCTCCGAGGTGGGTTCTGAACCCAAAAACAAGTTTTATATGCAGATCTCTGATCTCGAGCCTTTTGGCGAGCTTCACCTCCAGATCCGCCTTTGATATATTTGGCCCAACACACAGATGATAACATGGGCGAGGGGAATCTGCATTGCCAGGAACTTCAAGTATTTTCCAGGTGTATGGCCGCAAAGCCAAACCCTTGCCGGCAACTCGAAAAATAGCAGAACGCTCCAGCACCTCGCTCCTGAGGCCGGTCCATCGGAGGGCAATGGCTGTGGCTAGCCCTGCAACGCCTCCGCCAACGACCTCATTACCACTACCAACGGTATCAAGGAATGAAGAAACGTCGCCCCACACAGTCTGATCGCCGGCTGGAAATGAGGTTATGCAGTTAGCTCCTTGCGCGGCCATGGCTTCTCAGGTCTTTGGTGGTTCTTATCAAGCAAACTGTTCATAACTTCCTCACATTTTAACTCTATTTAAAATTAAATTAAAAATAATTAAGATTTTTCTAGGCATCAAATTAAGAATTTTCTAGGTGCATGAAACGAATGTTTACTTACATTCTCAACTATGGGTTTTGGAAAGTGGAGGAATACTCTTGCACTAGGGCTATCATAAACTTGGCCCGCTTATGTAATGACATATTCTCTCTGCTATGCCATGAGAATTGAAATTTATGCATGTTGGAATGTAGAGCAATAAATTGCAATGTGGAGGAATAAATATAATTTTTCTTACACTAGCTTCAGCCCAAAATTCACTTGATTATGTGATGCCTTACCATTCATATTCTCCTTGCTACCACATTTGAACATTATTTCAATTCATCACTGACATGTTTATAATGTCATGGATCCGCAAAGTTTTTTGTAGATTTCATAGGTTGTGGGGGAATTGCAGTGGTGATGAGATCACATAGAAAGATAATGGTAAATTATAGTGGTGATGAGATAGGAGGAAAGATAATGGTATACATGGCTCTTGTTTTCATGGGCACGTATCCACAACATTTAATTGTTCATTCCATCTCAAAGAATTAATCTTATGAGAGGCTAGAATCATCGATAATGGCACAATTTCTAGTGGAAAGCATGTGTGTAGCTATCATGTCAACATCATTTAATTGTTCATTCCTTTTTAAAGAGGAAATGAAATGAAACGATATGATATTTTAAGGTCCATGAGACTAAAAATAGTCTATCACACCATTAGTTCCTTGTTTTTCGCTTTTTGCAATTAAGTCCTTTTCCAACTCAAATTGATGATGAGTTGGCCCATCCTTCCAACAATCCCCTTGCTAAAAATACAATGCGAAGAAACTGATGCTAACATCTTCTCATAACTTTCTTTGATTTCTGTGAATGCATCACATTCCAAAATGAAATGTTTTTGTGATTCCACAGCCCCATACGTGAAAAATGTACACACTCGTTCTTCCCAAGCTTCTTTAAGGCTTTTCCACCATCGTGTTTCACACCGAAGTTGATGTGAGTTGGTCCTTAATTGAGCAATAAGAACTTTTTCCCTCCACAAAATTCTAGCTCCAATGAACTCTTTTTGTTGTAGATCACACATAGGTTTGAATTCCTCAATGTAATATTTATTCTTTCTACCCAACTATTTCCCCATACCTTTTTACGAAACTTCTCCATAACAAAATCCTTTAGCTCCTTGCTATTTGTGGTACAAGCATTGATGTAGATATGCCATTTTTTCATTCATGTGTAGTTTTGTTTCATCCATGTTTTCTTTCTTTCACTCATGCCATCATTGAATATAACATTATGCAATCTACCTACTCTCATTTTCTTAATTATTTTTGGATATCTTATGAGCTGCACCATAGAAATTGCTTCAATGGGAGTTTCTCCTATTTAATTCGACATTATCTCATAAGGTACTAAAATTTTTTATTTTGAACTTGCTCATGATGAAGCATTTTCATATTTTCTCAATTTGTTTCCATTTTAAGACAAAAATGCTGGTATCCCACAATTCACACCCATATAGCATCATTCGACAAACTGGGAGTCCAAAAAGTACTTTAATTGTTTTGAAATCCCATAACTCTGCCTCTTTACATTTGTTTTGAAGAGCATATAATACTTTCCACCCTCCTAAAATTATCTTCTTTCTGCATTCCTTCCAATTGAGAATGTTTTTGAAATCAATCCCAAGGTGCTTGTACTCATTTACTTCTTCAAGAATGTTTTCTTCAAAGAAGAGACTATGTTGGCTCTACTTCCTTTTATTAGAAAAAATCATTATTTTTGTCTTGCTAGTATTGACTTGCATCCCCACTGCTCTACCTAAACACTCAAGTACATATAATTGCATTTGCAATCCATGGGCCGATTTAGAGATCAATACAATATCATCAGCATATAAAAGAAGCTTTACCAAAAACTCCCCCAACTGAACACCATCTCCACCTTGCAGATTTAGCCACTCTTCCGATTTATCAATATATAGACCAAAATAAGTAGGGGACAGAGCACAACCTTACTTAACTCCAATGTCACTTCGAAATATTTCTAAAATATCTACTGAGGTTCTAATTTTTACTTTCACTTCTTCATAAAGTCCATGGACAATGACCCTATAATGCACCAGAATTTCAATTTGTTCCATTCTACGCCACAAATTATCCCTAGGGACTATGTCAAATGATTTTTTGAAGTCAAAAAGTTAGAAAAATGCTTCTTCTTTCTCCTACCAAACCTTTTCAACAATGTGTCTCAACATGATACCATGATACACTGTAGAATTTTTCCGCCTAAAACCAACTTTTCCTCTTACCCTCTTTTATTTTACTTCTACCCACTTACTAATTTTTTTTTCTAACATGTTGTTGAAAAGCTTTACAAATAAAGGATTCATCATAATTGTTTTGTAGTTGGATGGATTATTAATGTTACCACTTTTAAAAGGGGGTATTGCTAGGCTAGTTTTCTGATCTCTTGGGAATCCTTGCTAAATGATGTTGTTGAACATTTCCATGATGTGCGGTGCAAGAGAATTCATTTCCCATTTTACATACTCTACTTGAATTTCAACCAAGTCCTTTGCCTTTCCTATTTTTATCTTCTTAATTCCATTATCCACCTCCTATAACATGAAGAGCTTTGAAGTTGTGTTGATCCTACGGGGGGATCTTCCTCAGATTCTTTCTCATATACTTTCCTTTCATATTCAAACCATTGATTGAATGTAATATTATTTTCAGTTTGCTTCTTTCTTGGTTGCAGTTCCTATCAGAAAACCTTCAGAATATTCTTTCTTAAATATATTAACTCTTCTCTCTTTGTTTGCATGAACTCAATTTTTTTCCCTTGTTAGTATATGCTTACATAACTTTACATTCATATTCTCCTTTCCTTCCTTTTTCAAGTTTCTCCTTGCCATTTTACATTCCTCATCAAACCAAGCATTTACAGGAAAACAATTTGATTCTGATTTCATATTTTTTTCTCTTTTGCACTTCTCAAGTGCACTTTGAATTATATTTGTTAACTCATGACTATTGAGGCTTTTGAAACCATTTTCTCCTTCTGAATTAATTTCTCTAACATTACCTTGAAGATAGTACAATTTTCTTGTGTTAGAAGAATTTTGCCCCTTGATAGTGATTGTCGAGAGCATTGGGTTTTCCTCCTATGCTACCTCTCTTCTAACCATGATAACCTTCTATAAATTGGGATATGGTCTGAATTTAAGTCCCAAATATGCTCTCCAATATTAACTTCATCTATCTTTTCTATCAAGCTTTGTGAACACATCACATAGTCAATGACACTTGTCCCATTGTATCTGTTGCAACTGAAGTTACCAGAGCTTCTCCATCTATCTAGACCATTGCAAATAATTAAGTTGAAAGATCCACACAATGTAAGCAACTCCTCTCCACAATGATTGCTAACTTTGTTATCTTCTGAACACCTCACCCATCAGGGATTCTCCTCTTCATTGAGCCAATTAGGATTGTTATCCTCTTTGCAACAAAGAATTATAGCTTGATTATTTGTTGTTCTAGCATTGAAATCTCCCACTAAAAGAAATTCTCCCTGCTGAGAGTACATAGAAATATATTGTTTTAAGGTTGCATACGGATCCTTGTTGTCAAGCCCCTTATTTTTTTAAGTTTTGAGACTTGAGGGGAAAAATAACATGCTCCAATTCTTGTGTGATTTCCATTTTTTGATTTTTTCAACCATAAATATTGTTTATTTGCATCTTCTTTAACTAACCGAATGTGAGGACCTTCTTTTTCTTTCACCAAAACTAGTATTCCTCTGTATCCTTTGCCATTTTTTGCTACCTTGTTCAAAACATTCTACTTCAAATAACCATCAAACACGAGAGTTTAGCAGCTATCATGCTTGACATGAGTTTCATCAATAATGAGACCAATTTCTAGTGGAACGCATGTGTGTAGTTGTTGTATCCACAACATATAACTGTTCATTCCTTCTAAAAGAAGTAATTTTATGAGAGGCAAGAATCATCGATAATGACACGATATCTAGGGGAAAGCATGTGTGTAGGTGCCTTCAATTAAGTGTGCATATGATGGTAGCCATTTTATTAAGGCTAAGATGGTAATGTCGAAACTATAAATGCAAGATTGTTTAGATTTTGTTGCACAAAATGTGATTGTAAAAATCAACCCAAGTTTAAAGATTCATTTCTGTGTTTTTTTACAATTAATTAAATATGACAATTTCAGATATTTATTCGTATAAATTATGGACCTTTTACTCACTTTAGGCTTAACAACGCACCCTAATAAAATTCTCAAAATCAAATTAGAGCCCCACAAAAATTATGTAGTTTGACCCATTGTCCAATAGTTGATTGCATCGAGTTATATACTATTTCGGCAAGATCAACTTTCCATTTGAGAGGTTACTTATATTCATGTAAATAGTGCATAGATAATTGATATGTATGTGCATACCCAATTGAACTATAGGTAACTTACGGTACAAACCCCATCGGCCAGTAAGTGATTTATTTATTATTTTTATATCAGCTTAATGAAATTAAATGAATCTTTCATTGCCATAGTTTTTAAAGATATTTAAAATAAGGTACAGTATCTCTAAAATAAAATACATGACTAAAGCTCATAGTGTTGTGCTCTAGCAGTTGGAAACAATTTTCAAATATGGGTATCTATTGAAGTTCTTACCATGAGGATTGGCCTTCAAATAATAGAGTGAACTAGACAACAACATTGTATCTATACTTTATTGTAGATTAATCCTCGAATGAAATTATACGCTTGAGAATAGCATTAATTTGTTTTTATTAGATATATAAATTGTTATAACAACCCGAAAATGTTTTATAATGTAAAGGTAATTTTATTTACAAAATCAAAAGTATTACAAATATTATTTCTGGGGCAGACCAGACTTGTAAGTCTTTCTGAAGTTTTATTAACAAGTTCATTTGAATAAATAAGATAGAATAAAACAAATAAACATAAATTCCCCTTTTTTAATGAAACTATTAAAATTTTATTCATTTTATTATTTGCATGTATTGTGTTAATTTATATTTTTATATTCTTTGTTTGTACATGTAATTTTAAAAACCTATCCATAATTTACCATTTGGTCTCATTGTAGAGGGTGTTTAGCTTTTACATATGGCCACGAAATTGTACTTCCAATGTTCAAATGGATTTTTTGATATTGAGTAATAGCATTAACTTGTTTTATTTAGATATATAAATTTTAATGGACAATGTGAAAATAATTTTTGGAAAAATGGATTTTCAAGATTTTATTAATTTCTTTTATCTATATCTATTATATTAATATTTAGATTTTTAAAATGTATCTATTTACAAGTTTAGATTTTGAAAATATATTTAAAAATTAAATTATGATATGTCATTATTGTAATTAATTAAATATAAGTAATCACACTTAACATTTTAAATTGTGATTTAATAGTCACCTCTTATTAATAGGTTTATGTGAGTAGAGATGCCAAAAAGAAGAAATAGATTACCGTAAATCCCCAATTCCCTTAAAAATAAACTTTTTAAGTTTTTATTTTTATTTTATAATGGCTTTATTAATAATTATATTTTGAAAATATATTTATCGATATATTTGAAAATATTTTTTAGATTGAATTATAATAAAATGATTATTTTAATTAACCTATATATTTACATATTTAGATTTAAAACATAATAATACATATTTAGATTTAAAACATAATAATATAATTATTGTAATGAAGACACATAAATAATGACAATTAAACATTTTAAAATATGATTTAATAGTAAATATTTTTAACTAAAATAAATCTAATTCAAATACTTTTAATTATAAAAATTTATATTTATTTGGTTGCAATTGATCGCGGCACGAGGACACTCTACTCACCGCACTTACCTTCTAGTTGTCGACATCTGTTCCCTTCTCCGGCTGTATCACCTACAGCGGTTCCTGGCATCCCTCCCTCATTGATCTCTTTGTAACAGCGCTGTTGCCATCTCCTCCCCATTTCACTGTGTATCTAACTCATTTCTGATACCCTACCTGCAATGACAGTTACAATGGTCCTGGAGGCAGCTAGTGGAGAGCACATTGGAATAGGTGTGGAAATTGACCTAGTAGACTACTCGGAAGACCCGTTGGAGAATTTCAATATCTGGCAAACCCCTCACTCTGCCGCAGATGACATCCTTCCTTTCTGTTGCAACCTATAGGCTACCATTGAGGGCCTTCCTTCCATTTCTGGACCTTCCTTATCAGCTGTAACTTTCTCAGAGCCTCCACCAATTTGGTTGTTTCCTCCCTTGTCGTCACATTCTCTTTCGCCTTCCATTTTTGTCTCTGCCTGCCTAAACAGAATCCCTGAGGCAGCTAGCTCTAAAACCCCCTCTCATCTCACCCTGGTGAATCCTCATCCAACCCTTCGAGAGCTCACATTCTGTCCCAGGAAACACCACAAGCTCTGGTACCTGAGGCGCATCCATCTGACACCTATGCGACAGTACCCCATCTCTCAGAATCGATCCTAGTGGCCGAGCTCCCCCACCTTGAAACCCCTGACCCAAACCCTAACGAGCCAGGGGATAATACGAAAGACCCTGAAGTGCCGTCGTAGAGGGCAAAGAAGAGGAAGTGCTTCAAGGTCTGAAGCGAGGATATCATTCTTAGACTTGGGAAGGACATTTAATGGGGTGACACCATGGACATGGTAGATCAAGTCATGGTAGGTAGAATTTGCGGTCATAGTTATACAACAACCAGACTTAAGATATGGGCCTTAGAGATTTGGGGGCAACACCTGGTAGATCTTCCAACTATTCAAATATTTTTTAGAGGATGGTTTGCTCTATGTTTTGCTAGAGTCGAGCACATAAACCGAGTCCTATCATCTTTCTAGAATTTTGAGCATGCTCTAGTTCTGCTTCAGCGATGGAACCCTCATTGAATATAACAATATGCAATCTACCTACTCTCGTTTTCTCAATTATTTTTGGATATCTTATGAGCTGCACCATAGAAATTGCTTCAATAGGAGTTTCTCCTATTTAATTCAACATTATCTCATAAGGTACTAAATTTTTTTATTTTGAACTTGCTCATGATGAAGCATTTTCATATTTTCTCAATTTGTTTCCATTTTAAGACAAAAATGCTGGTATCCCACAATTCACACCCATATAGCATCATTGGACAAACTGGGAGTCCAAAAAGTACTTTAATTGTTTTGAAATCCCATAACTCTACCTCTTTACATTTGTTTTGAAGAGCATATAATACTTTCCACCCTCCTAAAATTCTCTTCTTTCTGCATTCCTTCCAATTGAGAATGTTTTTGAAATCAATCCCAAGGTGCTTGTACTCATTTACTTCTTCAAGAATGTTTTCTTCAAAGAAGAGACTATGTTGGCTCTACTTCCTTTTATTAGAAAAAATCATTATTTTGGTCTTGCTAGTATTGACTTGCATCCCCACTGCTCTACATAAATACTCAAGTACATATAAGTGCATTTACAATCCATGGGCTGATTTAGAGATCAATACAATATCATCAGCATATAAAAGAAGCTTTACCAAAAACTCCCCCAACTGAACACCATCTCCACCTTGCAGATTTAACCACTCCTCCGATTTATCAATATATAGACCAAAATGAGTAGGGGATAGAGAACAGTGTTACTTCACTCCAATGTCACTTCGAAATATTTCTAAAATATCTACTGAGGTTCTAATTTTTACTTTCACTTCTTCATAAAGTCCATGGACAATGACTCTATAATGCACCAGAATTTCAATTTGTTCCATTCTACGCCACAAATTATCCCTAGAGACTATGTCAAATGATTTTTTGAAGTCAAAAAGGAAGAAAAATGCTTCTTCTTTCTCCTACCAAACCTTTTCAACAATGTGTCTCAACATGATACCATGATACACTGTGGAATTTTTCGGCTTAAAACCAACTTTTCCTCTTACCCTCTTTTCTTTTACTTCTACCCACTTACTAATTTTTTTTCTAACATGTTGTTGAAAAGCTTTACAAATAAAGGATTCATCATAATTGTTTTGTAGTTGGATGGATTATTAATGTTACCACTTTTAAAAGGGGGTATGGCTATGCTAGTTGTCCGATCTCTTGGGAATCCTTGCTGAATGATGTTGTTGAACATTTCCATGATGTGTGGTGCAAGAGAATTCATTTCCCATTTTAGATACTCTACTTGAATTTCAACCAAGTCCTTTGCCTTTCCTATTTTTAGCTTCTTAATTCCATTATCCACCTCCTATAACATGAAGAGCTTTGAAGTTGTGTTGATCCTACGGGGGGGATCTTCCTCAGATTCTTTCTCGTATACTTTCCTTTCATATTCAAACCATTGTTTGAATGTAATATTATTTTCAATTTGCTTCTTTCTTGGTTGCAGTTCCTATCAGAAAACCTTCAGATTATTCTTTCTTAAATATATTAACTCTTCTCTCTTTGTTTGCATGAACTCAATTTTTTTCCCTTGTTAGTATATGCTTATATAACTTTACATTCATATTCTCCTTTCCTTCCTTTTTCAAGTTTCTCCTTGCCATTTTGCATTCCTCATCAAACCAAGCATTTACAGGAAAACAATTTGATTCTGATTTCACATTTTTTGCTCTTTTGCACTTCTCAAGTGCACTTTGAATTATAGTTGTTAACTCATGACTATTGAGGCTTTTGAAACCATTTTCTCCTTCTGAATTAATTTCTCTAACATTACCTTGAAGATAGTACAATTTTCTTGTGTTAGAAGAATTTTGCCCCTTGATAGTGATTGTCGAGAGCATTGGGTTTTCCTCCTATGCTACCTCTCTTCTAACCATGATAACCTTATATAAATTGGGATATGGTCTGATTTTAAGTCCCAAATATGCTCTCCAATATTAACTTCATCTATCTTTTCTATCAAGCTTTGTGAACACATCACATAGTCAATGACGCTTGTCCCATTGTATCTGTTGCAACTGAAGTTACCAGAGCTTCTCCATCTATCTAGACCATTGCAAATAATTAAGTTGAAAGATCCACAAAATGTAAGCAACTCCTCTCCACAATGATTGCTAACTTTGTTATCTTCTCAACACCTCACCCATCAGGGATTCTCCTCTTCATTGAGCCAATTAGGATTGTTATCCTCTTTGCAACAAAGAATTCTAGCTTGATTATTTGTTGTTCGAGCATTCAAATCTCCCACTAAAAGAAATTCTCCGTGCTGAGAGTACATAGAAATATCTTGTTTTAACGCTGCATACGGATCCTTGTTGTCAAGCCCCTTATTTTTTTAAGTTTTGAGCCTTGAGGGGAAAAATAACATGCTCCAATTCTTGTGTGATTTCCATTTTTTGATTTTTTCAACCATAAATATTGTTTATTTGCATCTTCTTTAACTAACCGAATGTGAGGACCTTCTTTTTCTTTCACTAAAACTAGTATTCCTCCGTGTCCTTTGCCATTTTTTGCTACCTTGTTCAAAACATTCAACTTCAAATAACCGTCAAACACGAGAGTTTTGCAACTATCATGCTTGACATGAGTTTCATCAATAATGAGACCAATTTCTAGTGGAACGCATGTGTGTAGTTGTTGTATCCACAACATATAACTGTTCATTCCTTCTCAAAGAAGTAATTTTATGAGAGGCAAGAATCATCGATAATGACACAATATCTAGGGGAAAGCATGTGTGTAGGTGCCTTCAATTAAGTGTGCATATGATGGTAGCCATCTTATTAAGGCTAAGATGGTAATGTCGAAAATATAAATGCAAGATTTTTTAGATTTTGTTGCACAAAATGTGATTGTAATAATCAACCCAAGTTTAAAGATTCATTTCTGTATTTTTTTACAATTAATTAAATATGACAATTTCAGTTATTTATTCGTATAAATTATGGAATTTTTTCTCACTTTAGGCTTAACAACGCACCCTAATAAAATTCTCAAAATCAAATTAGAGCCCCACAAAAATTATGTACTTTGACCCATTGTCCAATAGTTGATTCCATCGAGTTATATACTATTTCTGCAATATCAACTTTCCAGTTGAGAGGTTACTTATATTCATGTAAATAGTGCATAGATAATTGATGTGTATGTGCATACCCAATTGAACTATAGGTAACTTACGGTACAAACCCCATCGACCAGTAAGTGATTTATTTATTATTTTTATGTCAGCTTAATGAAATTAAATGAATCTTTCATTGCCATAGTTTTTAAAGATATTTAAAATAAAGTACAGTATCTCTAAGATAAAATAGATGACTAAAGCTCATAGTGTTGTGCTTTAGCAGTTGGAAACAATTTTCAAATATGGGTATCTAATTGAAGTTCTTACCATGAGGATTGGCCTTCAAATAATAGAGTGAACTAGAAAACAACATTGTATCTATATTTTATTGCAGATTAATCCTCAAATGAAATTATATTCTCTATGCTTGAGAATAGCATTAATTTGTTTTTATTAGATATATAAATTGTTATAACAACCCGAAAATGTTTTATAATATAAAGGTATTTTTATTTGCAAAATCAAAAGTATTACAAATATTATTTCTGGGGCAGACCAGACTTGTGAGTCTTTCTGAAGTTTTATTAACAAGTTCATTTGAATAAATAAGAGAATAAAACAAATAAACATAAATTCCCTTTTTTTAATGAAACTATTAAAATTGTATTCATTTTATAATTTGCCTGTATTGTGTTAATTTATATTTTTATATTCTTTGTTTGTACATGTAATTTTAAAAACCTATCCATAATTTACCATTTGGTCTCATTGTAGAGGGTGTTTAGCTTTTACATATGGCCACGAAATTGTACTTCCAATGTTCAAATGGATTTTTGAGATTGAGTAATAGCATTAACTTGTTTTATTTAGATATATAAATTTTAATGGTGGAGTAAAAATATTTTACAATGTGAAAATAATTTTTGGAAAATGGATTTTCAAGATTTTTGTTAGATTTTGAAAATATATTTTAAAATTAAATTATGATATGTCATTATTGTAATTAATCAAGTATAAATAATCACACTTAACATTTTAAATTGTGATTTAATAGTCACCTCTTATTAATAGGTTTATGTGAGCAGAGATGCCGAAAAGAAGAATTAGATAACCGTAAATCCCCAATTCCCTTAAAAATAAACTTTTCAAGTTTTTGTTTTTATTTTTATTTTTATTTATAATGGCTTTATTAATAATTATATTTTTGAAAATATATTTATCGATATATTTTGAAAATATTTTTTAGATTAATTATAATAAAGATTATTTTTAAAATCAACCTATATATTTACATATTAGATTTAAAACATAATAATACATATTTAGATTTAAAACATAATAATATGAGTATTGTAATAAAGACACATAAATAACGACAATTAAACATTTTAAAATATAATTTAATAGTAAATATTTTTAACTAAAATAAATCTAATTCAAATACTTTTAATTATAAAGATTTATATTTATTTGGTTGCAATTGATCGCGGCACGAGGACACCCTACTCACCCCACTTACCTTCTAGTTGTCGACATCTGTTCCCTTCTTCGGCTGTATCACCTACAGCGGTTCCTGGCATCCCTCCCTCACTAATCTCTCTGTAATAGCATTGTTGCCATCTCCTCCCCATTTCACTGTGTATCTAACTCATTTCCGATACCCTACCTGCAATGACAGTTACAATGGCCCTGGCGGCAGCTAGTGGAGAGCACATTGGAACAGGTGTGGAACTTGACCTAGTAGACTACTCGGAAGACCCGTTGGAGAATTTCAATATCTGGCAAACCCCTCACTCTGCCGCGGATGACATCCTTCCTTTCTGTTGCAACCTATAGGCTACCATTGAGGGCCTTCCTTCCATTTCTGGACCTTCCTTCTCAACTGTAACTTTCTGGGAGCCTCCACCAATTTGGTTGTTTCCTCCCTCGTCGTCACAGTCTCTTTCGTCTTCCATTTTTGTCTTTGCCTACCTACACACAATCCCTGAGGAAGCTAGCTCTAAAATCCCCTCTCATCTCACCCTGGTGAATCCTCATCCAACCCTCCGAGAGCTCACATTCTGTCCCAGGAAACACCACAAGCTCCAGTACCTGAGGCGCATCCATCTGACACCTATGCGATAGTATCCCCTCTCTCAGAATCGGTCCTAGTGGCCAAGCTCCCCCGCCTTGAAACCCCTGACCCAAACCCTAACGAGCTAGGGGATAATACAAAAGACCCTGAAGTGCCATTGTAGAGGGCAAAGAAGAGGAAGTGCTTCAAGGTCTGAAGCGAGGATGTCATTCTCAGACTTGGGAAGGACATTTAATGGGGTGACACCATGGACATGGCAGATCAAGTCATGGTAGGTAGAATTTGCGGTCATAGTTATACAACAACCAGACTTAAGATATGGGCCTTAGAGATTTGGGGGCAACACCTGGTAGATCTTCCAACTATTCAAATATTTATTAGAGGATGGTTTGCTCTATGTTTTGGTAGAGTCGAGCACACAAACAGAGTCCTATCGTCTTTCTAGAATTTTGAGCATGCTCTAGTTCTCCTTCGGCGATGGAACCCTCATTGAATATAACATTATGCAATCTACCTACTCTCATTTTCTCAATTATTTTTGGATATCTTATGAGCTGCACCATAGAAATTGCTTCAATGGGAGTTTCTCCTATTTAATTCAACATTATCTCATAAGGTACTAAATTTTTTTATTTTGAACTTGCTCATGATGAAGCATTTTCATATTTTCTCAATTTGTTTCCATTTTAAGACAAAAATGTTGGTATCCCACAATTCACACCCATATAGCATCATTGGACAAACTGGGAGTCCAAAAAGTACTTTAATTGTTTTGAAATCCCATAACTCTACCTCTTTACATTTGTTTTGAAGAGCATATAATACTTTCCACCCTCCTAAAATTCTCTTCTTTCTACATTCCTTCCAATTGAGAATGTTTTTGAAATCAATCCCAAGGTGCTTGTACTCATTTACTTCTTCAAGAATGTTTTCTTCAAAGAAGAGACTATGTTGGCTCTACTTCCTTTTATTAGAAAAAATCATTATTTTGGTCTTGCTAGTGTTGACTTGCATCACCACTGCTCTACATAAATACTCAAGTACATATAAGTTCATTTGCAATCCATGGGCCGATTTAGAGATCAATACAATATCATCAGCATATAAAAGAAGCTTTACCAAAAACTCCCCCAACTGAACACCATCTCCACCTTGCAGATTTAGCCACTCTTCCGATTTATCAATATATAAACCAAAATGAGTAGGGGACAGAGCACAACCTTACTTAACTCCAATGTCACTTCGAAATATTTCTAAAATATCTACTCAGGTTCTAATTTTTAGTTTCACTTCTTCATAAAGTCCATGGATAATGACTCTATAATGCACCAGAATTTCAATTTGTTCCATTCTACGCCATAAATTATCCCTAGGGACTATGTCAAATGATTTTTTGAAGTCAAAAAGGAAGAAAAATGCTTCTTCTTTCTCCTACCAAACCTTTTCAACAATGTGTCTCAACATGATACCATGATACACTGTATAATTTTTCAGCCTAAAACCAACTTTTCCTCTTACCCTCTTTTCTTTTACTTCTACCCACTTACTAATTTTTTTTCTAACACGTTGTTGAAAAGCTTTACAAATAAAGGATTCATCATAATTGTTTTGTAGTTGGATGGATTATTAATGTTACCACTTTTAAAAGGGGGTATTGCTAGGCTAGTTGTCCGATCTCTTGGGAATCCTTGCTGAATGATGTTGTTGAACATTTCGATGATGTGCGGTGCAAGAGAATTCATTTCCCATTTTAGATACTCTACTTGAATTTCAACCAAGTCCTTTGCCTTTCCTATTTTTAGCTTCTTAATTCCATTATCCACCTCCTATAACATGAAGATCTTTGAAGTTGTGTTGATCCTACGGGGGGATCTTCCTCAGATTCTTTCTCATATACTTTCCTTTCATATTCAAACCATTGATTGAATGTAATGTTATTTTCAATTTGCTTCTTTCTTGGTTGCAGTTCCTATCAGAAAACCTTCAGATTATTCTTTCTTAAATATATTAACTCTTCTCTGTTTGTTTGCATGAGCTCAATTTTTTTCCCTTGTTAGTATATGCTTATATAACTTTACATTCATATTCTCCTTTCCTTCCTTTTTCAAGTTTCTCCTTGCCATTTTGCATTCCTCATCAAACCAAGCATTTACAGGAAAACAATTTGATTCTGATTTCATATTTTTTTCTCTTTTTCACTTCTCAAGTGAACTTTGAATTATATTTGTTAACTCATGACTATTGAGGCTTTTGAAACCACTTTCTCCTTCTGAATTAATTTCTCTAACATTACCTTGAAGATAGTACAATTTTCTTGTGTTAGAAGAATTTTGCGCCTTGATAGTGATTGTCGAGAGCATTGGGTTTTCCTCCTATGCTACCTCTCTTCTAACCATGATAACCTTATATAAATTGGGCTATGGTCAGATTTTAAGTCCCAAATATGCTCTCCAATATTAACTTCATCTATCTTTTCTATCAAGTTTTGTGAACACATCACATAGTCAATGACACTTGTCCCATTGTATCTGTTGCAACTGAAGTTACCAGAGCTTCTCCATCTATCTAGACCATTGCAAATAATTAAGTTGAAAGATCCACACAATGTAAGCAACTCCTCTCCACAATGATTGCTAACTTTGTTATCTTCTGAACACCTCACCCATTAGGGATTCTCCTCTTCATTGATCCAATTAGGATTGTTATCCTCTTTGCAACAAAGAATTCTAGCTTGATTATTTGTTGTTCTAGCATTGAAATCTCTCACTAAAAGAAATTCTCCCTGCTGAGAGTACATAGAAATATTTTGTTTTAAAGATGCATAGGGATCATTGTTGTCAAGCCCCTTATTTTTTTAAGTTTTGAGACTTGAGGGGAAAAATAACATGCTCCAATTCTTGTGTGATTTCCATTTTTTGATTTTTTCAACCATAAATATTGTTTATTTGCATCTTCTTTAACTAACCGAATGTGAGGACCTTCTTTTTCTTTCACTAAAACTAGTATTCCTCCGTATCCTTTGCCATTTTTTGCTACCTTGTTCAAAACATTCAACTTCAAATAACCGTCAAACACGAGAGTTTTGCAATTATCATGCTTGACATGAGTTTCATCAATAATCAGACCAATTTCTAGTGGAACGCATGTGTATAGTTGTTGTATCCACAACATATAACTGTTCATTCCTTCTAAAAGAAGTAATTTTATGAGAGGCAAGAATCATCGATAATGACACAATATCTAGGGGAAAGCATGTATGTAGGTGCCTTCAATTAAGTGTGCATATGATGGTAGCCATTTTATTAAGGCTAAGATGGTAATGTCGAAACTATAAATGCAATATTGTTTAGATTTTGTTGCACAAAACGTGATTGTAATAATCAACCCAAGTTTAAAGATTCATTTCTGTATTTTTTTACAATTAATTAAATATGACAATTTCAGATATTTATTCGTATAAATTATGGACTTTTTACTCACTTTACGCTTAACAACGCATCCTAATAAAATTCTCAAAATCAAATTAGAGCCCCACAAAAATTATGTAGTTTGACCCATTGTCCAATAGTTGATTGCATCGAGTTATATACTATTTCTGCAAGATCAACTTTCCAGTTGAGAGGTTACTTATATTCATGTAAATAGTGCATAGATAATTGATGTGTATGTGCATACCCAATTGAACTATAGGTAACTTATGGTACAAACCCCATCGACCAGTAAGTAATTTATTTATTATTTTTATATCAACTTAATGAAATTAAATGAATCTTTCATTGCCATAGTTTTTAAAGATATTTAAAATAAAGTGCAGTATCTCTAAAATAAAATACATGACTAAAGCTCATAGTGTTGTGCTCTAGCAGTTGGAAACAATCTTCTGATATGGGTATCTAATTGAAGTTCTTACTATAAGGACTGACCTTCAAATAATAGAGTGAACTAGACAACAACATTGTATCTATACTTTATTGTAGATTAATCCTCAAATGAAATTATAAGCTTGAGAATAGCATTAATTTGTTTTTATTAGATATATAAATTGTTATAACAACCCGAAAATGTTTTATAATGTAAAGGTATTTTTATTTGCAAAATCAAAAGTATTACAAATATTATTTCTGGGGCAGACCAGACTTGTGAGTCTTTCTGAAGTTTTATTAACAAGTTCATTTGAATAAATAAGATAGAATAAAACAAATAAACATAAATTCCCCTTTTTTAATGAAACTATTAAAATTGTATTCATTTTATTATTTGCATGTATTGTGTTAATTTATATTTTTATATTCTTTGTTTGTACATGTAATTTTAAAAACCTATCCATAATTTACCATTTGGTCTCATTGTAGAGGGTGTTTAGCTTTTACATATGGCCACGAAATTGTACTTCCAATGTTCAAATGGATTTTTGAGATTGAGTAATAGCATTAACTTGTTTTATTTAGATATATAAATTTTAATGGTGGAGTAAAAATATTTTACAATGTGAAAATAATTTTTGGAAAATGGATTTTTAAGATTTTATTAATTTCTTTTATCTATATCTATTATATTAATATTTAGATTTTTAAAATGTATCTATTTACAAGTTTAGATTTTGAAAATATATTTAAAAATTAAATTATGATATGTCATTATTGTAATTAATTAAATATAAGTAATCACACTTAACATTTTAAATTGTGATTTAATAGTCACCTCTTATTAATAGGTTTATGTGAGTAGAGATGCCAAAAAGAAGAAATAGATTACCGTAAATCCCCAATTCCCTTAAAAATAAACTTTTTAAGTTTTTATTTTTATTTT
>APFE030416563.1:261164-293289 GCA_000404065.3 Pinus taeda
AAACATAATAATACATATTTAGATTTAAAACATAATAATATAATTATTGTAATGAAGACACATAAATAATGACAATTAAACATTTTAAAATATGATTTAATAGTAAATATTTTTAACTAAAATAAATCTAATTCAAATACTTTTAATTATAAAAATTTATATTTATTTGGTTGCAGTTGATCGCGGCACGAGGACACCCTACTCACCCCACTTACCTTCTAGTTGTCGACATTTGTTCCCTTCTCCGGCTGTATCACCTACAGCGGTTCCTGTCATCCCTCCCTCACTGATCTCTCTATAACAGCGTTGTTGCCATCTCCTCCCCATTTCACTGTGTATCTAACTCATTTCCGATACCCTACCTGCAATGACAGTGACAATGGTCCTGGAGGCAGCTAGTGGAGAGCACATTGGAATAGGTGTGGAACTTGACCTAGTAGACTACTCGGAAGTCCCGTTGGAGAATTTCAATATCTAGCAAACCCCTCGCTCTGCCATGGATGACATCCTTCCTTTCTGTTGCAACCTATAGGCTACCATTTTGGGCCTTCCTTCCATTTTTGGACCTTCTTTCTCAACTGTAACTTTCTCGGAGCCTCCACCAATTTGGTTGTTTCCTCCCTCGTCGTCACAGTCTCTTTCGCCTTCCATTTTTGTCTCTGCCTGCCTACACACAATCCCTGAGGCAGCTAGCTCTAAAACCCCCTCTCATCTCACCCTGGTGAATGCTCATCCAACCCTTCAAGAGCTCACATTCTGTCCCAGGAAACACCACAAGCTCCGGTACCTGAGGCGCATCCATCTGACACTTATGCGACAGTACCCCCTCTCTCGGAATCGATCCTAGTGGCCGAGATCCCCTGCCTTAAAACCCCTGACCCAAACCCTAACGAGCTAGGGGATAATACAAAAGACCCTGAAGTGCCATCGTAGAGGGCAAAGAAGAGGAAGTGCTTCAAGGTCTGAAGCGAGGATGTCATTCTCAGACTTGGGAAGGAAATTTAATGGGGTGACACCATGGACATGGCAGATCAAGTCATGGTAGGTAGAATTTGCAGTCATAGTTATACAACAACCAGACTTAAGATATGGGCCTTAGAGGTTTGGGGGCAACGCCTGGTAGATCTTCCAACTATTCAAATATTTTTTAGAGGATGGTTTGCTCTATGTTTTGCTAGATTCGAGCACACAAACCGAGTCCTATCGTCTTTCTAGAATTTTGAGCATGCTCTAGTTCTCCTTCGGCGATGGAACCCTCTCTTTGACGCCCCAAAAGAATAGATAGGAGTCATCCCTATATGGATTGGGCTACGAGGACTGCCCCTACAATTCTGGTCAAAGGATATCTTCTGTCATTTAGGCAACACACTAGGTAGCTATCTAGACCATGACAAAACATACCCAGGCTCAAGTATGACAACATATGCCAGGATTCCAGTTCACTTGGATACTCAGGGTAGTCTATAGGAGCACATTACTTTGTAGTGGAAATCATTCTCCTGTAAGTAAACCCTAGACTACGAAGGTGTCCCTTTCTGTTGTAGACATTGTCAGAAGGTGGGACACCTGTACAAAGATTGTCTACTAAATAAGAAGGAAAGGGCAAGGGACAAGGAGATGGACACAATGTATAATAAAACCACAAGATCGGAAAAGCCCCTCTGAGGGGGAAGTGGTTGCAAATCGGGCAGAATATGATGCATTACTTGTGTCCTCAAAAGAGACCAGAAAGAAGTGGGGAAATGTACCCATCGGAGCATCCTCTCCACCTCTTACTAGAGCTAGGGTAGCTACTGAGGCAACATTCTCCATGGTTATGTCGACTACAAACTCCTCGTCTTTTTACTCTAATGCATCTTTGCACGTCATTGAAACTTTTTATGAACTATTCATTTCAGAATAGTCTTCCTCTCACACCTTTATTCCCCCCCGAGGGCATGGAATGCCATATCAAACCCCCCTCCCCTACCATCTCCTACACACAACCCTCTTTCCCTGACAATCCTCTCCAAAATTCCCAATTACTTGATCCTCCCTCTCATTCCAGCCCTCTTCCTTTCACATACCCCACCAGAGCCAGATTTTTCTCAGAGGTCCCTGACTCTCTGGGTATTGATCACATCACCTCTCCTCCTCCTCTAAAATCAGCTAAAGGTAGACCATCCTCCCTATTGAAAGCTAAGGTACAAGCAAGGGAAGAGATTGTTTCAGCCAAACAATAGGCCATTGATTGGGTACTTAGAGCAATGAATACCCAAGAGGCTCCTCCTCCATGAAACTTCTCTCCTTGAATTGTAGAGGGTTGGCTAGCCCTGCCAAAAAACTAGCCATGAGGAGACTGCTCTTAGCGGAACCTGTTGACATTCTCTTTTTGTAAGAAACCGTAGGCTAGGGGAGTGTCATTAACCGCCTCCTAGAAGCCTGGCTACCTAGATAGACTTTCCATACCCTCAACGCATCAGGGAGGTCTGGGGGGCTGGTGCTAAGAGTAAAAGATTGATCTATCAGATTCTGTATTGTGTGGGGGAGTTCAGGGAACATAGGAGCTGATATATACTCCTCAGAACTTGATAACGAGCTCAAGATCATAAATATATATCACCCTTTTCACAACAGACAGGAGTTTTGGAGCAGATTCCTTCAATCTCAAATTCCTTAGAAGGACGTCTCGTCCTGGGCAGGATGTAAACTTATCCATCGGTTATGCGGAATCATGGGGACATAATGCCCAAAGGGATATAATCTCTGATCTTTTCGAGGCCAAATTGGAGGATCAAAATCTCATAGATATCCCCTCCCCAAAAATACTTCCCACTTGGAGGAACAACATAATAGGAGCAGACAGTCTCTCTAGAAGACTTGATAGATATCTCATTATGGAGCATATGTTAACCTTGGGATTGGGAAATAGGTAGTGGGTGGGCTTTAGAGGAATATCAGACCATAGGCCAATCTACTTGGAAATCAACGGATGTATGAACAAGCCTAAAGGTCCTTTCAAATTCAATGTAGCCTAGCTGAGGGATGCTGAACACATCCACCTTGTCACAAATTACTGGAGAAATCATCCCGCAGTAGCAGAAAGGACTATATTGGAAGGTTTTACAAAAAACCTTAAAGAACTCAAGAGCCTCTCTAAGAAATGGGCTCATAAGAAGAGAAAGCAGGAAGACCATACTCTTAAACAATCTAAAGAAGCCATCGAGAAGTATGAAAATGACCATGAAGGAATCTTCTCCTCCCCTGAGCACAAAGAGTAACTAACCTCTCTGCTGGCCAAGAGAAACCAGATTCCGAAGAACAGAGAAGAAAGTTGGAGACTGAGAAGCAGAGCCATTTGGGTGAAGGAAGGGAATCGTGACAATACCATGTTCTACCATAAATTTGTAAATGGAAGGAAATATATCAATACTATTTGGCAGCTATTATATGAGTATGGGGAACTAGTGAATACCTTCCCCCAGCTGGCAACTATGTCCTCTGCCCACTTCTGTAACATTTATAAGTCACCACCAAATGCCACCCTAGGAGACATAATGAAGACAACCCAACTTTTCCCAAGGTTTGTAGACCAAGATGAAAGAGGGGACTTGATTAAGGAGGTCTCCCTTAGGGAACTGGAGGACACTCTCAAATGGTTCAAGCGAGATAAACGCCCTAGCCCAAATGGTTGGACTGTGGAATTCTATCTCGCTTTTTTGATACCTTTGGGGGCGGGGCCTATTACAAGTTATAGAGGAATGTAGAACCTCTGGAAGAATGTATTAGGCCTTCAACTCAACCTTTATCGCCCTTATTCCCAAATTGGACAGTCCCACATCTTTCAATGATTTCCTGCCCATATCCTGATGTAATTGTATCTACAAGATCATCTCCAAGATTATAACAAATCCACTCTGAATAATCTTATCCACCCATGTCTCAACTGAACAATTTGCATTTTTACAAAATAGACAAATACACAAAGCGTTCAGAACAACACAAGAGATCCTACATTCTATCCAAACCCACAAGATGAAGGATATGATGCTTAAAGTTGACCTCTCAAAAGCCTTTAACAGAGTCAACTGGCTATACCTCAGAATTCTCTTAACACACCTGTGTTTCCCATTTGAATTCATAAGATGGATTATGAGTTGTATCACTAATGTATCATGCTCATCATGGAAGGTCTCAGTTTCTTGATAAAGGAAGAACATCGAAGAGGCAGGCTTAGGGGGATACGGATCACTGAAGGATGCACATTAATCCACCTGTTCTTTGTGGATGATGTGTTACTTTTCCTAAATCCTAGTATAGGAGATGTGACTGCACTTCTCAATACATTAACTATTCCTAGAAGCCACTTGCATGATGGTTAACAATGGAAAATCCTCTATAGCGGCTATAGGATGCACTCCATATGAGGTCCAGTATGCCCTGAGAAGATTCCCCTATAATCTACTACATCTGGATGAGGGATTAAAATATTTGGGCTATAGATTAAAACCACTTGGCTATAGGATTGTTGATTGGATTTTGCTCATAACCAAATGGGAGAAAAGGCTAAACATTTGGTATTTAAAATATTTATGAAGAGAGGGAAGACTGGTACTCATAAAAGCAGTGATGGCAGCAACTCCAGTCTATTGGATGTCTTTAGCATGGATTCCTAAAGGAATACTATCCAAAATAAAAAAACTATGTTGCAGGTTCCTGTGGAGAGGAAAGCAACCCAGAAGGATCTTTGCTTGGTCAAATTGGGACTCTTTGGCACTCCTAAAGAAGTGGGGAGGATGGGGTATAGAAAGACTAGACTCTTTCTCCACAGCCATGATGGCCAAACTATGGTGGCAACTAGTCACATAATCCAGCCTGTGGACTAATGTGACCACATCTAAATACATATTTCCATTAAATATTATGGACTAGATTTGACAACCTCAGTAGACACAAGATAGAAAATCGATCATATGGAAAGTTTTCCTACAAGCTATGCCCCTTATCAGGGATGGACTCCAATGGAAAATATAGTCAGGAGAAGTTGTTAAAATAGGGATGGATCCGTGGATTGGATGTGGGAATGCTCACAGACACTCATAGGATCTCAGAGCATACCTCACCTCTAGAGGGATCTCACACCTTAACCAAAGAGTAGACAATGGCCGCTATACATTCTTACAACAAGCTTGGAAATCTGGAAGGATTTTACAGATCTCTCGACAATGGCAGCAACATTGGAAGGAATACATGGGGGCACTCACTGAATCCCATATCATGATACAGGAAGGGGAGGATGAGCTTATCTCGGCACTCACAAAGCACAGGAAATACTCACCTAAGGAGGGATATGTAGCTATTGTAAACTCTATGAAACCTCCACAGTGTGAACCTTGGTGGAGAAGCATATGAAGAATTAAAGAACCACCCAGGTCCAGGCTCCTCATGTGGACCATTCTGCATCATAAATTCCCAACAGGAGAAAATTTGACCAAAAGATCATTTCATGGACCCTTCTGGTGCGGCCTCTGCGAAGCAGATAATGAAACTGGGAATCATCTTTTTCTTACTTGCCCATGCACAAGGGAGCTTTGGAATAATATCCACTCTCATATACCTTCCATCCCTAGGTGGCAAGGCACAACCGTTCAGGAAGCCTGGGAGGGATGGTGGTCCAATGTATCCTCAAAAAGAACAAAAAACATCCCTATATTGACTTGTTGGGCCATCTAGATTGCTCAAAACAGAATCACATTCCAAAATTCTCCTCACCATTGGCCGGCCATTACGACACAAATCCTAGCAGACTACCAATAGATACCAAAGGAGGAAACAAATCCAAATCCCAGGCATATCATCCCCGAGAGCATAAACCAATCCCACCCCTATGGATTCTATGACGGCTTAGCTCAAGGCATTGGTTGTGGGGGAGGCAATGTCCTCCATATTACGTTAAATCATATTTACAAAATTCAAATGGGTTTGGGTAGAGGGACAAACAATTTTTCTGAGGCAAAATACACCATTCACTTTGCCTTGGAAAAATAGTGCATAAATTTACAACTATTTGGAGATTCAGAAACTATATGCAATTCGATTAACAAAGTTACAATTTGTCATGCTTTTACTCTAAGACACATCATGTAACAAATTTTCAGACATAAATTTATTTGACACATTTACTTGTCAACATATTTAATGGGAGACGAACATCGCTGCCGATCTACTATCCAAGGAAGTAGTGCATAGGCCTATAAGCACTTGGAGCATACTGGAGCAAACTAATGGAACCTTCCATTAGTATTATCATAGATGTTTCATAGAGATATCAGATTAGTAAAGCTCAATGGGAACTCACATAAAGTTTTGTTGTATATATTTTTCCTGTGTTGTCTTTATATAAATATTTATATAAAGTTTTTATCAAACAATTTATTTTCACATGACAATTATGTTCTAATACTCTCTGTGTAGAGTAAGCGCATAAGTAATTTTGAAGATCATAGCTCAGAGTAGTGTCTCCCTACATAGAGTACACCTATATCTAGTTTAAACTCATAAAGATAGGCTTCTAGCCCACAGTACAGTATATGTCACTAGCATCTGCAAAATGTAATTTTCCTCATTAACGAAAATTACAACTTTTTTCCAAGGGAAAATAAAAAATAAATAAATAGATAAAATCTATATTTATAAATATTAAATTTAATTTTCTTTAATAATCTTTACATTTTACATTACTACATATACACTATTATCAAATATCAACCATCATTATTATATTATATTACATATTATAGAATTAATTATATTATATTATATTATATAATATATTAAATATAAAATTTTATGTAAATAGTAATTAATCAATAAATATTTGCCTCTCATTAATGTAATGCTATTAAACATAAGAAGTATTGCATGCAACTCATTATCATAATATATATAATGCTATATAGTGTTACTGAATGTATAACTTAATATTAATATACTATAAACTTATTACTATTTATATTGTTATAATCTAAGAGCTTAACATTTCTATAATTTATTAGAATTTTTTTTGGGTTATAATTTAACTCTGGGTTTATTAATCTTTTAATTTAAAATATTATTGCTAAAGCTTATTAATCTCTTAGGTTTGAAATGTTGAGTTTTAGGGTTTATTAATTCCATCTTTTTATTATTGATTCTTTGGGTTTGTTGATCCTTTAGAATTATAATATTTATCCCTGGGTTTACTAATTCATTAGGTTTATAATATTAAATCGTTGAGTTTATTAGTGGCTCAGTTTATAATAAATAATTTTCAATGGGTTATAATTAATACCGTTTGTTTAAAATATTTATTCTAGGGGTTAGTAATATATGGGACAATAATTAAACACATAGGAATAAATAAACCGCCTAGAGTTTAAATATTACTTCTATATTATTATTACCCATTATATCATAAATCATATATATATAATTTCGAAATAATAATATATCATTTTATTTTAAATATACAGTTCATATATAGTTAATATATTAATAATAAGTAAATATGAGATGTTATATGTGTGAATGCTATTTAGAGTTTTAGATATAATTTTTAATATATTAGAAAAACTATATGGTCATTCATGGTCAACCATGTTGTATAAAAACAATAATGGTCAACTCTCATTTATAATGGTTTATGTTGGTCCAACTTTGCATTGTGGCATATATTGTCTCTATATTAAAACCAACCATGCTCAACCCTTGTCCAACATCGAATTATAATGAAGATTGTATTGATATGAAAATCAATCATGGTCAAGTGGGGTCAAACATCATCCAACGTTGGACTATGATAGGGATTGTCTCAATATAAAAAACAACCATGGTCAAACATGTTTATTTTAGGGTTCATATACCTCGGGTTTATAATATTAATGTCTTGGGTTCAATGTTATTTCCTAGGGTTGATAATCCCTTCGGGTTTTAGTATTTATCTCGTGGGCTTATTATTTACATGGGCTTATAAAATTAATAATTTGGTTTTATTAATCTAAGGGTTGGACCATGGTAAGGCATAGTCCAACATCGCATTATGACAAATATTCTCTCAATATCAAAATCAACAATGATCAAGCATGGCTAAACATGTTTATTTAAGGGTTTATAATATTTATCTTAGGGTTTATATACCTTGGGTTTATATTTTTTTCTTCGGTTGAATGGTTTTCCCTAAGGCTTATAATCCATTGGGTTTTTAGTATTATTGCCGTGTGTTTATTATTACCCTTTCTTTAAAATATCAATATTGCTTAACCATGGTCAATCATGGTCAAAGATGCTCAACAAAGGGAAATCTTCATCATCCATGGTAAATCTTGGCCAACCATGGTCAACCATACCCAACTGTGTTGTCTGAAATCAATCATGGTCAACCATGGTCCAATGTCACATGGTGACAAAGATTTTGTCAATATGAAAAGCAACCTCGGTCAACCATGGTTTAACATCACATTGTGACAAATATTTTGTCGATATGGAATCAATAATGTTCAAACACGGTCAATCATCATCTTACGTCACATTATGACAAGGATTGTCTCAATATGAAAATCAACCATGGTAAACCATGTTTATTTTAGGGTTTACAATATTTATATTGGGGTTTATATACCTTGGGTTTGTAATATTTATCCCTTAGATTTAATATTATTCCCTTCAGTTTATAATCCCTTGGGTTTTTAGTATTAATCATTTTGGACTATTATTGCCTTGGGTTTATAATGTTAATCCCTTGGGTTTATTAATCTAATGTTTCTTATTCCTAAGGTATAATATTATTCATAAGGTTTATAATATTAGTATTTGGGTCTAATATAAATTGTCCTCGTTTAGAATCATGGTCAATCATGGTCGAACATCACATTGTGACAAATATTTTCTCAATATGGAAATCAACCATGGCTCAACGTCTCATTGTGACAAAGATTGTCTCCATATGAAAATCAATCATGGTCAACCATGATGCAATGTTGCACTGTGACAAAGATTGTCTCAATATGAAAATCAACCATGGTCAACCATGGTCCAACATCGTATTCTGACAAAGATTGTATCAATGGGAAATATTATTCATAGGATCTATAATATTAATCTTATTTTTTAATATAAATCCCTTGGGTTTGTAATCATGGTAGACCATGGTCAACCATATTCCAATGTCACATTGTGACAAAGATTTTCTCAATATGAAAATAAATCATTATCAACCATGGTCAACTATGGTCCAACATCACATCATTGAATATGAAAATACCATGGTCAACCAAGGTCAACCATTGTCCAATGTCGCATTGTGACAAAGATTGTCTCAATATGAAAATGAACCATAGTAAGCCATGGTTAACCATGTTTATTTTAGTGTTTATAATATCTATCTTAGGGTTTATATACCTTTGATTTATAATATTTATCACATGAGTTTAATATTATTCCTTTGAGTTTATAATCCCTTTGGTTTTTAGTATTAATACCTTTAGTTTATTATTCCCTTGGGTTTATAATATCAATCCCCTGGGTTTATTAATATAAGGGTTCTTATTCCTGGGGTTTAAGTTTATTAATATGACTTATAATATTAATCATTGGGGTCTAATATAAATAGTCGTCATCAACCATGGTCCAACGTCACATTGTTACAAGGATTTTCTCAATATGAAAATCAACCATTGTCCAATGTTGCATTGTGAGAAATATTTTCTGCATATGGAAATCAATCATGGTCAACCATAGTTAACCATGGTGCAACATCGCATTGTCACAATGGTTGTATCAGTATGAAAATCAACCATGCTCAACCATGGTAAGCCATGATAATTCTAATGTTTAAAATATTTATCTTAGGGTTTATATACCTTTGGTTTATAATATTAATCTCTTGGGTGTAATATTATTCCCTTAGATTTATAATTCCATGGGATTTTAGTATTAATCTATTGGGTTCTTTATTACCATAGGTTTATAATATCAATCCCTTGTGTTTATTAATCTAAGGGTTTGCATTGTGACAAATATTGTTTCAATATGAAAATCAACCATGGTCAACCATGTTTATTTTAGGGTTTCTAATATTTATCTTAAGGTTTATATACCTTGGGTTTATAATATTTATCCATTGGGTTTATAATCTCATAGGCTTATATTATTTATCCCTTGGGTTTTATCTCTTGGGTTTATATTTATCCCTTATGGTTTTTATTGTAAATTAGTCTAATTCTATTATAGTACAAAAAATTTCAGAAAATTACAACGAGGCATGCCTCAGATATCACCATCATACAGAGATGGATTTTGCACATTGTTACCCATATCCAGCCAGGCATTTGTCATTCCCCAGGTTTGGAAGACTCGCCTGTTGTTACAAAACTCTATCCAGTCAAAAGAAGAACCTAGAAACCTAGACATACTCCCGATTACAGACTTCAAAACCAAATTCCCAATTACCGACTCAAAAACCATATTTCCTTACTATATATTCGACCAAAGAAACCGCAAACAGAAGCACATTTTAAGAACTAGGATTATCCTGCAAGGGGCTGAGCAGAGCAGCAACATTACAAAGAGAGATAACATTGTAAAGACACAGATCTTGACCAACCAGATAAACAAAATGACTATGCCATACCCTCTGCCCGATGGTCCTAAAAACTAGCTCAATCGTCCACAGAGGTGGATGGCACCTCTTCCACCACCCTGCAACCAAACTAGTCCAACTCGCTTGAGTCTGTATGGGGCGCATCATCTTCGGCTGGAGCACTTGGACCCGCCACGGCACCCACTGTTGCCTCCCACAAATTGCGTTGACCCGGCCTTGGAGCAGGAGGCTGAACTGCTTGACAAAAACTCCGGGCAGGAGGCAGGGCTTGTTGACCCATGGCTGAGGCAGGAGGCCTGTGCTCCTCTGCAGCTGGCGAAGGAACCACACGCTCGAATTTCTCGATTTTGAAAGATACATAGTAGGTGTCAGAGTCCAGAAGGTAGGGGAAGCTGAACCTAGTTGTAGGATGGGAGAAGTGATGACATACAGAGGCTCGAGCTCGCCCACGTACTCTCCCTCATCTGTGCCGAGCACTACTAGCATCATCGGACGACGAATCAGAGGAGCGAGGTGGGTTGGTTTGTCCTCTTGCCCCTCCACGAGATCCGCCACGGCGGCTGCTGAGGCGAAGCCTCTCCCGAGGCATTGCAGACCGGAATAGACAAGGAGGTGGCTTGGGAAGCTGAGACTTGATTGGTTATGGTGAGGCCTATGAACTGAAGGCGGAATGGCGCAATATGGCCAAAGAGCAAAAGGAGAAATAGGGAATTGCAGGGGAAAATCACGAAAACGGACCTAGGCTAACAGGAGAGCGGGCCAAGGTTTGGAATTCCAACAGCAATGGAAGGTGAGCTCAGAGACAAAGGAGGGATGAACAAAGTGCCGGCTTGATCCTTTGCAGGGCCTGCCGCTCTGGAAATAACAAAGCAAAGAAACCCAAAGCCGAATGATAACCAGAACGACCAACAAACAATGCCTTACCTTCCCCATTGCTCTGTAGTTATACTGGTTTGTCGCACTTCGTGCCATGTGCGAACCTATGCCTTGCATCGGCTTCCCAGAGGATGGAGTAGCAGAACGCGCGCGAGGATGAATGGCAGGAGCGGCTCTTCTGCGTTGAGTGATGCTGCTGGAGTTTAATGTGAGGCAAGAGGGGTGGCAGGCCTTTAATGGGCTTGTACAGGTGGCGGGACTGGGCCGCCACTTGCTTAGTGGGAATACCGCCCCCGTAGTCCTTTCATCTGCTCGCACCCGTAGCCGGGATTTATCCCTTATGTTAATAATCCATTGAATTTATAATTTAATCCATTGAGTTTATAATATTAATAATACCTTGGTTTTATTAATCCCTTGAGTCTAAAATATTAGTTCCTAGATTTTATTAATCCTTTGGGTTTAAAATGTTAATTGGTAGGGTTTGTTAATCCCACACGTTTTTAGTATTGATTCTGTAGGATTGTTGATCCTTTGGGTTTATAATATTTGTCCCTTTAGTTTACTAATTCATTGAGTTTATAATATTAAACCCTTGGATTTATTAGTCTCTACAGTTTATAATATTAATAATTCATTGATTTTATAATTTAATCCTTTGTTTATTAATCCATTCGGTTTAAAATATTTATTCCCAAGAGTTATTAATATCTTGCGATCAATATTTAAAACACAAGTTATTAATAAACCCATGAATTAATAAACCTTAGAGTTTAATATATAAAGGTTTAAACCCTAAGATTTTTAATACTAACCCTTAGGGTTTAAATTTAATAATATATTGTTATTACATAAAATATATATTAAATAATATATTATATATTATTAATATAATATTTTATATACATTTTTATAATATTATATTACTAATATATTATATTATTATTATTTATATTAAATTGTTATATATAATTAATATTTATTAACAATAATAGTATAATATATTTTAGTTTAGTTTATAGTCATATATAGTTAAATTATTAATATATTCTAAGTAATATATAAAAATATATTGAAAATTATATTAATAAATATATAATATTATGGAAACTTATCATGATGGTAGAGATAAATAGGGTAATTAATGATAAGTAAATGTTAATATATTAATATATTAGCAAAATTTTAATTGTTAACTAATTATATTAATATAATAAGTGTTAATTATATAAATAAAAATAATATGGGCTATTATTATTTATATAGTTATTAATAATTAGAAATAGTTAGCCTTTAACATAATATACCCAACAATTATTAATGTGGTGGGCGATGGATATATGTCTATCGGCACATTAATAACTGTGATTGTACTACATTAGTAAATGTGGTTGTACTAGTTCTAAAGGTTTTAGGGTGAGAAAAAACACTTTTAAATGAGTATAATTGTGAGTTGGCATAGTATCAACAACCTCGCTCTTACCTTATTCTCGACAGAAAAACCAAAATTTTCATATCTCCTATCTTCAATTTGAGACAAGAATCAATTCCTTCATCTAAAAACTTTAATTATTAATTAAATGTAGATTAATACCTATTAATAAATAATATATAAATAAGACATAGGTTACAAAAATATAACAATTAGGTTTCATTTTCCAACTATTTGAAAATATTTAAATGCAATCATTATTTATTCCAACATTTCACAAATAAATATTTTAAACAATTTAAAATAAACTTTTTAATTTAAAAATAATTAAAAAAATTTAAATTTCATTAAAAATTTATATATATTTAATATATGAATAGTAATTAAATTTATATAATTTAAATAGGGAATCACGGTCCTCGTTGAGAATATCCCTTTCACGGAAGGTCAAACAAGGAAGTCCTAAAACAATTTGGTGTTCCTCGCAATTACATTATTGTTAAAATTTTGAATAATAATAAAGAGTTTAAATAAAATTACGAGGGCTCTTAACATTAGATGGAGAATATTAAATAATATATATTCATTTGAATGAATTCACTAAATTGTTTCCACAGTTTTGGTTTTTGTTTATATATAAGGGGTATCAGCGTGATTTTAAATTTCGTAAGGAATTTGAAATTAGAAGTTTATGTACTTAAAAAATATAATTATAACAATATAATTTAAATTTTAAATTTTTTAAAATTAAACTTTTGATGTAAAATTAAATAGTATTTTCAATTAAATAGTCAATGCATAATTTGAAAGCATTATCTTTCTTTTTCACGAATAAGATTGGTGTACTTTACGATGATACACTTGATTTAATATGTCTTTTGTCAAGTATTTCTTTCAACTGCATTTTCAAGGCCATTAATTCTAGAATGCTCATTCTATAGATAAGTCATATTTTGATGATTTTTGTTGCCTCTGGTTTCTCTCAAAGTCCTCTAACACTTCCAAGTGTCAAATCATCGAAATGCCTCATGGTTCCACACCCACCTGCTTGGGTGCAAAGCCCAAGGGGCTTGGGTTCTTAGCCCTTAAGTCACTTTTGTGTACCAATTACTCTGAAAGCTTATAGCCTATGGTTTGGGGTACTACCCAAGCTACAAATCCCAACAACTTCGACATCCAAAAAAAATTCCTTTTATTCCACCAAAACTAGTTAAATTATTCAACATATTGAGGTATGTGGGTAATGTTTTGTAATGGAAGATTAAATGTCATCAGATTATGTTGAGCTCTCAAGTTATCAATTGGGTTCATTGGTTAGGATGAATAGGTTCTCAAGTTTTAAAATATTACTTGAATATTGTAAACATAAATAACTTCCATATAACTCACTTGTACTAATACCAGCCTAGATCTTTCTCAACTCTAGATCTATAAATTGTCGAGAGGGATCAAGTATGTCGAAGTGAAAACCTATTTTTTGAGTGAAAAAAATGAGGAAAGGTTTGCACCTAGAGAGATTTTATCCATATTGGTGCTTCATAAAGGTAGAGTTAGGATGAATATATGTTGGTTTCAGTCGTGTGCGGCCAAGGAAAATATATCCAAGATATGATTAATTTTATCAATAATATGTAAAATACATCTAATATTAATATAATACTTTTAAATATGTTATATATGTTTGAGATTAATCTGGTCATTTTAGTTTTAAATTTTCTTAGTTATCTCAGTTGGTTGAGATGATATATATTGTTAATAGCTTTAATGATGAAGAATGATGAAATATAAATTTTGAATACAAAGAGACATTGTAATACTGTTGAATGATAGAAAATTTGAATAACAAGAATGTAGTCAATTACAAAGAGTCTTCATTGTGATTATTATCAAACTATTTTCTTCTACTATTATTATTGTCACCATTGTCATATTTTCATATCGATTATATGAAAAGGACAGTTGAAGTTGTAAACCATTTAAATCTTTAACTCAGGCTATTGTAGTAAACATCATACCTTGTCTCTCTTGCTCTCCAATATTAATTGGTTGAATTACTATAACACAAAAATCAATGTACCATCATACATCTAATTACATCAAATAAAAAATCAACATCTACGTTGAAATCAATGCATCTAATGCAAACAATCAAATAAGATTAGAAAATAACATTTACACTGAAATCAATGCATCTAATGCAAGTAATCAAATAGGAGTAGAAATCAACATCTAAACTCAAATCAATGCATCTAGCTCAAGTATGTAAATAGGATTAGTAACCAACATCTACACTAAAATCAATGCATCCAATGCGAGCAATCAAATAGGATTTGAAATCACCATATACACTAAAATCAATGCATCTAGTGCAAGCAAGCAAATAGGATTAGAAATCATCCAAACTGAAATTTATGCATCTAGTGAAATAAATAAAATATGATTAGAAATCACTATCTACGTTGAAATCAATGCATATAGTACAAGAAATCAAATAGGATTAGAAATCACCACCTACAATGAATCAATTATTTTAGTGCAAGAAATAAAATAGGATTAGAAATCATCTACATTGAAATCAATGCATCTAGTGCAACCAATCAAATATTATTAGAATAAACATGTACATTAAAATAAATGCCTCTAGTGCAAGAAATCAAATAGGATTGGAAATCACCATCTACACTGAAATTAATGCATCTATTGAAAGAAATATTCTTCCCTCTCCCCCCCTCCATATAAATATACATATTCCCCCATCTTTCCTTCTTTGTCTCTCTATCTTGTTCATTTGGGGTAACATTGGATGTGTTCTGAACCTCTAATTCTACAGGGAGACTTGGGCATAGGTATTCCAAAGAACCCAGAAAGAATTTTGGGAAATTCCACCCAGAAGAGATTTTATTAAAATAATTAATATTTTTAATGGGGTTTCCAACTTTAAACTAAGGAAAATTAAAATATTAAAGGGTATTAATTTAATCAGGGGTGAAACTTCTAGAAAAAATCATGGATCAAGCCAAATCAATCTGAGACTTTGATTATGTTTTAATATAGGCCATTGGTTGCCCAACAAAAAGATATAAGAAGGGGCTTTATGGTCATTTTAAAAATGCACAAAGATATTGAAAAAATCGATTTTATGAGGTGAGAAGTTCTCAAGAGGGAAATAAATTGAGGAGATCTTGCAATAGAGGTGCAGTGAGAATTCAAGAGAAGGAATTTCTAGAGAGTAGAAGGTAGAGAGAGGATAGAAATATATCCAGAGGAAGGCTGATGCTAGCCTATGTAGCGTTGATGCAATGACAATGAAATCAATGAGAGGAAATCGAATATCTACTAAGGGAATTAGAATTTCAGTTGTCGGAAGCCAGGGTGTGAGTCTAGGAGGCAGGAAACTCAATTTATAAGCCAACATAGGATCCAGAACAGAGAGCCAGTGTAATGCCCAGGAGTTGTGATGTAGAAAATACCCAAGGTGACACAATTCTATTCATATGTCACGCAGAGGGTGATGCAGAGCCTCCAGAGCTAAAGGATTAGTCACTGATTCTCTAGAGACAAGTTGAGATCATTTGACAAGTCTTATGTCCACTATTTCCTCTATAAAGGATTTATACTTGAGCATCTTAGATTTGTACTCACAATTTTCTCGTACATAATAATAAACCCTCAAAGTTGTTGTACTAGTTTTCCCACATTGGGTTTTTCGGGGACTATTTGTCCAAAAATAACCATGTCCTATGTGTTTCATTGTTATTTCTTACTTAGTATTTAGTTTCCAAAAATATATTAATTAAGTGAAGGCTAGAGATGTATTTACTTTTAAATTTTCCGTAGAAGATAGTAAATAAATTGTATGATTTAATCAAGTAGGAGAAGTAATATCAGTTGGTTGCAGTAGGGATTCCAGTGTAGGAAGTTTCACATGGTAACAGAGCTAGTGTAGAGAACCAAGAGGAGCAGAACCAGAAACCCCAATTCTGAGCGGAAGGGGAAATAAAAAATTTGTAGGAGGCAGCAAGTTGAAACCCTAGAGGGTTTGCGTAGCTCTTGCTAGATTGTCGAAACTACAAGGGACTCTCTCTGAATGAGTTGATAGAGAGAAAGAACTTCCAGTTCGATTTTTGAAGTGAAAGAGGGAGCATCATTGTGCCTTAGCGTGAGGAGTAGTTGATGGACACAAATTTTTTATCAGCCAACTTTGTTGGGCTGAGAAGACATCAGAAGAAAGAAGCAATGGAGCACAGTGAGGGAATACTACCTTCATGATTTCTTGCTCAAGAAATTATAATTTCTCAATTGCTAAGTAGCAGATTAGCAACAACTTACCAAATCCATCAGGGAGTGCATAAGTCAGTCCAAGATCTATGTAGTAGGGAGAAAGAGGGAGAAATTTAACAATTTTTCAGAAGATATGGCAACTACTGACTTGAGGGATCAGGATAGGCTAGATGGGGCTTCCAACTATGCCATCTAGAAGGCTAGGATGACCTTCTTTCTTTATGACCATGTCCTCAATATGTACATTGATAATGTGGTGGCTGAACCTATAGATGCAGATCTATTGAAAAAGTACAAGGCTAAGATGACTAAGGAAAAGAGGATGATCTTGGATGGGGTCATGGATCACGTGGTGTGCCACATTGCAAGCAAAGGGATCACTAAGGAAATATGTTATTTCTTGGCCACTTTATATAAGGGAACTTCCAAGTAGCAGAAGATGTACTTAGAGAAGAAGTTGAGATCTGTTCAGATGCAAAAGGTGGAGTGATTGGATCCATTCCTTACAAAAATAAAGGAGACTCGTGATCAGATGTTAGTTGTAGGGCATACTCCTAAAGACTTGAAGTTAGTGAGACTAGCTCTAAACTCCATCTCAAATGATTTCTAGATCTTTGTCCATAGTATCTTGTGCATGGTAGCATTGCCAAATTGAGATGAGATGTGGGCAACTTTGAAACAAGAAGAGCTTAGGAGCAATATGCACAAGTTAAAACTTGACAAGAGCAATAGTAGTAGTGGGTGGAAGCCCAAAGTGGAGGAAGAGGATAATGCAACCCTTGCATCAAAGCGACAGCTAGGGCAACAAAGATGGAAGAAGGACGTCTCCAAGGTGAAGTCCTTTAGATGTGGCGAGATGGGCCACTATGCATCCGAGTGTCCTTTGAAGAATAAGGATAAGGATGAGAAGCACGATTTGAAGATTGCAACCGAGAATATTGACATGGAGGAGATCACCATGAACGCTGACATAACTCCAAGAGGGAGGTTTGCTAATATAGAGTTGTAGTTGGGAGGACTATAGATGGGAAATATCCTTGAGGAGACCACCACTTGGATCATCACCTTGATAGAAGATCCCATGATCAGGAGTAGTGGGATGGTGGAGTTTCAGTTTGTGCCATGAAGTGTTGATTCGACAGAAGCATTGACTAGGAGAGCTAGAGATTGAGCAACATAGAGGAAAGAGGCAGTAGTACGAGGAGGCATAGTGCAAATATTTACAACAATGGCTTAAGAGGCAGAATGGGATTAGCAGCAGTTAGGATATCAACATCGAGGAGTATCCACTGGATACTTATTCAGTTGCGGGTGTTTTCATTTTCTTCTCTCAACAATTGAGTTGCAGTGCGAATGTAGCTTTAGCAGTGGCAGTGTTAGCAACATAGTAGATGCAACGTTTGAGAGGGAGTTACAGTACAGTTGTAGCATTAGTAATGGCAGTGTCATAGGAAATAGTATAGTAGCTGCAGCGAATTAGTTGTTAGTAGATAGTACGTTAGATATCAGTAACGTGGAGACGATGCTTCAGAGTCAGAGAAATATGCAAATAGGTAGTATAATGCTGGAGCACATTCCTCTCTAAGAGGGAGCGTTAATTTGGAGTAGCATCAGATGTATTCTAAGCCTAAAATTTTGCAAGAAGTCTTGGGCATAGGTATTCCAAAGAACCTACAAAGTGTTTTGGGAAATTCCACCCAAAAGTGATTTTATTAAAATAATAAATATTTTTAATGGGGTTCCTAAGTCTAAGCTTAGGAAAATTAAAATATTAATGGGTATTAATCTAATCATGGGTGAAACTTCTAGAAAAATCCATGGATCAAGTCAAATAAATATGAGCCTTTGATTATGTTTTAATCTAGGATATTGGTTGCCCAACAAGAAGATATAAGAAGGGGCTTGAGGGTCATTTGGAAAATGCATAGAGAGATTGAGAAAATCAATTTCCTGAGGTGATAAGTTCTCAGGAGTAAAATAGATTGAGTAGATCTTGCAACAGAGGGGTAGTGAGAATCCGGGAGAGGGAATTTCTAGAGAGTACAAGGAAGGGAAGGAAAAAAGGACTTCCATAGAAAGGCTGATGTTGGCCTACATAGCGTTGATGCAGAGGTAGCATAGTCAGTGAGAGGAAGTCAAGTTTATGCTGAGGAAATTCGAAGTTTAGCGGCTGGAAGGTAGGGTGTGAGTCTAGGAGGCTGGAAAATTGATTTCTCAGCCAACAAAGGATCCAGATCAGAGAGGCAGCGTAATACTATGGGGGTGATGCAGAAGTTGCCCAAGGTGATCCAGTTCTACGCAGAGGCCACACAGAGGGTGACACATAGCTAAAGGATCATTCACTAATTCTCTAGTGATAAGGTGAGATCATTTCACCAGTCATATGTCTAATATTTATTTTGTAAAGGATTACTAGTTGAGCATCCTATATTTGTACTCATAATTTTCTACTGCATAATAATAAACCCTTAGAGCTACTACAATGATTTTTGTGCATTGGGTTTCTTCGGGGACTATTTGTCCAAAAATAATCACATCTTATGCCTTGCATTGTTCTTTATTGCTTAGTATTTTGTTTCCACACATATATTAATTAACTCAAGGTTGTAGATGTATTAAATTTGAAATTTACCATCGAAGACTTTAAATAACCTGTATGATTTAATCACGTAGGAGAGGTAACATCACTTTGTTGCAGTAGGGATCCCAGTGTAGGAATTTTCACATATCTCAACCCCCCAAACAAACACACTCTCTCACTCCATATCTATTAATCTCTCTTTCCTCTATTCATCTCTCCATCTCTCTCTTCTTATATAACGTCACCTTCCATATATATCTCTATAACACCCCCAAAACATACACTTTCTTTCTCCAATCTATCTATCTATCCATCCCTCCTCCTCTCTCTGTCTTTCTCTCTCCCCCACTTCTATCTCTCTTCCCTCATTTTTTCCTCTCTCCCTCTCTCTCAATCTTCCTTATCGCTCGCTCTCTCTCTCCACTTTTCTCTCTCTATTTATTTCTTCTTACCACCCTCTCCCCCCCCTCCAACTCCATATATTTCCCTCCCTCTCTCAACTCTCTCACATCCTCTCTCTCTTTTTCTCTCTTTCTCTCTCTCTATCTCTTTACCCTACAACTCTATTACTATATCCCTCCCCCCTCTCCTTTTCTCCCCTATTCTCTCCATCTCTCCTTTGTCTCTTTATATCACCCATAAACATACACTCTATATCTCCATCCTTCCCATGTTACTCCCTCTCTCTCCTACCTCCCTCTCTCTTCCCCCATCACTCTCTCTCTCTCTCTCTCTTTCCAACTATGTTACTATATCCTTCCCTCTCTCCTACTCTCTCCTTCTCTCCCCCCTTGTCTCTTTCTCTTCTTCTTTGTCTCTTTATCTCACCCCTAAACATGCAGTATCTCTCTTCATCTCTCCCTTGTCACTCCCTCTCTCTATCCACTTCTCACTCTTTATGTCTTTCTTCTACCCTCCCTCTCTTCCCCTCCAACTCCATCTATCTATCCCTCCATCTCTCCTCCTCTATCTGATCCTTCCTCTCTTTCCCTCTCTCTTCTACCTCCCTCTCTCTTTCTCTGTCTCTATCTCTCTCTCCTTTCCCTCCAATCCTCTCACTCTCTCCCTCCCTCTCTCCTTCTCTCTCTCCCCCTTCCATATTTTTGTCTCACTCTCCCTCTCTTACCCTTCTCTACCTCTCTCACTCCCTTCCCTCTCTCTCTTCATTCCTCCTCTCCCCTCTCCTTCACTTTATCTCCATCTCTCCGTTGTCACTCCCCCTATCTCTCCACCTCTATTACTCTATGTATTTGTTCTCCCATCCAATGTATATCTAGAGTTAATACATATTAAAGTATAACAAATTTAATCATGTATTAATCTAAAGTTATTAATTTAATAATATTAATATTATAATATATTAATATGAATATTAGATTTAAAAATAATAATAATATTAATCTTTTAATCTTAATACTAAGGTTAATAATGTTTTTTTGCATGGTATTAATAATAATTTGGCTTGTGGTATTTGGCCCATAGGCTTCACCTAAATAAATGTCATTTGTGAGTGTTTGTAAGTATAAAGAGGTTTATGGAGTAAATATAAAAAGAGGTTTTATTTATTTACCATACCTTTGGTTTATTTATATTTATATTTATGTATCGTATCTCTTTTATTTACCATGGTATGTGGCCCATAGGATTCACCTAACTAAAACCTCTTTTTTGAGTTTTCATCAATAGAAAGAGGTTTATAGAGTAAATATAAAATGAAGTTTTATTTATTTACCATACCTCTTTTTCTAGTGTTCATAAATCTCTTTATATTTTAAATTTACATTCTGTTTATACATAAAAATAATTAGATTTATTTTCAAATAGGGCCAACATTATATTACAAATTTTAAATTTTAAATGTTAACCATTACATGTTAAATGGTTACATGTTTATGATTAAGATCTACCCCCATACTAGATTGTAGAGCACATCTTGGTGGAATAATGTTCTTGTGGTTTCATCAAGATGTTTCTCAATATCCCTTATGACACTCGCTAGTAGTTTCTTTCATTTGATGGACTGCCATAGGACGCTCAACCAAACATGTATTTATCAAATATATATTCATCGAGTGATGAAATTTTAGGTAGGATCTAATAAATTTACCAAACATCTATTGCATCATCTAATGGGGGAAGATAAACTAGAGGTGAAAATATTAGAAGAAAATTCCATAGCCGCATGGAAATTTTTCTCTCTAAAGGGGGACAATGTTCTTATAAAAATGAGAGCATAGATGGCATCAATGTTCCTTTGAGGTACAAACATCTAGTGAAACAATGGGAACCCGATGATCTTCCTGAAATAAGCACGGATCTTTCCATTAATGAAAGGATATACCACATTTCCCCATCATCATTACATGGTTTGGGGATGTTTTCCAAGGATGGCATAAAGGTATGTTAAATAGGATTAACTAAAGTGATGGAGTATGTCATACATTTTTATAGCTACAATGATTGGGTACAACTAGTCCAATATACCAAAAGTATGTGAAGATATAAAGTGGCTACAAATTATATGCAATTAAAAGACAATGATGAAAATAAAGGCATCAATATGTATATTGATGGAAGGCCATAACCAACAAGGAATATGTGCAGGGTTTTATAAATAATACATGGCCTATGACCACAAATAAGCAACGTAATTTTATATTCGAGGGATGTGAAGGAAACCCTATATTCGTATGTACCATTAAATCAATAGTTTTAAGGGAAGAGTTGTTGATTGATTACAATTTGAATAGAATAAATACAAATATTATTATTATGGGGGCAATATGTATTCAATTTTACCCAACTTGTAAGAAATGCCTATTTTATGTTATGATTGGCATTTACTACGTGAAGTTTCCATATAAATTTAGGCATATATCAATAATGATTTTATCTTGTTGATGAATTTCAAATTACACTTATTTGGTAACACATGGTGATAAGGGGAAGGAACCATCCTTAGAGAATTCCACAAATTCTCACGGGGAAGAGGTTACTGATGATGCATTTTTTATGTCCATCGGTCCAATGAAAGCAATAAGGAAGATTAAATTCAAAGAAAAAAATAAACTTGATTCTTTAGTTTTGATTTTGCCTCACACAGATGAGATAAAAATTGAAATCAAAACCTTTTTGCAACAAGTTCATTTGTATGGGATGAGGAACCTATTTAATTATCCTAATTATTTTTTCAATTTTGTTATTTCATCCTTCATAAAAAAAATCTTTATTTTAGAGGAGTTTTTGGCGGAGTTTGATCCTCATGCTGTGACTATGGGTTGGGCTGGTGTTGGTAGAAAAGACAATGCTCCACCTATGAGTGAGTCACCATTCATTGATATTGGTACAACTTCTCAACCACCCACAACAAGGTATGCACTCCCTGAACAATGTATATTATGATATACGCATGATGTTGTGGATGCAGAGCATGATACAATTACATAATATGAAATGATTTTTCTTGTATCTTCCCATGTTACTAGGATCAGATCACTACCGATCATGTTTTTGGTAGACGATGACAATGTACATATGAACATAGAGAAACTTCCAGGTATTTAAGAAGTGTTTTAGATATTAAGTACAACATAAATGAAATTAATGTATAGTCTGTGATTATTTTAAACTAATGATAATATCATTTTGCAAGAAATGATGTATTTTATTGGAGTATGTATGAAATAACCATGGAAATATTTGGGACGAACATTCACAAACACTGGAAATCCAAAATTTCCAAGTTAAAAGAGGAACTTATTAATAGGAGGGTTCACGTATTCGGTGGTGGTACCTTCAAGAAAACTAGAGTTACCTCAAAGGCAGGCCTACATCTAAAATAGTTGCAAGACCAGTATGGGTCTCAAATGGAAAGGATCAGGTCTCATGACATCCCTCCATTGATTCCAAATATGAAGCGGAGAGCACCCGTGGTAGGTGCACACGAGAAGGCACTTTGAAAAGCAAGGAAGACTCCACCTAGATTAGGAAGGTAAGAGGGATTTTTAATAATGTAATTATGATGCTTTATCATCATTACAACATCTAATTAAGTTTTTCAATGTTTTAAATATAGGCTCCCAGATACTTCCAAAGCCACGTATGCTAGAATAACCGAACATGGGTAGCATCGTCTTGGCCTGGGTGGTTACTTGAAACTAGCCACAAAAAATGTAAGTATGTAAAATATTAATTAGCATCCAAATTATAAATTTTTAACAATTTATATTTAATATTGTAGAAGAAGATAAATTAATATTCTAATGCAAAATTGCAGGGAACATAATTCAAAGAGGCTCCCATAGTGGAAGACCTAAATATTGCTTTAAAGTATAGTTATCAAGCCTTGGTTGAATGGATGATAATCTTAGTGTCTTCATAGTATTCTAGCATCGAATATAAAACTAAGAAACATAAAACTAACGAATGGAATTTATAAATCATTACTTTCTAATCTATTGGTTATTATTTTTTTCCATAAAGTAATGTGCTTGATTGTAAAAAGTAGGCAAGCAAGGTAGACACAACTCATGAACCTAACAAAGGTGGAGTGACTAACCATGAGACTAATGTTTAGCTCAGTAATAGAGGTATTTCATGTGTTCTAAAAAAATTGTAGTATCAAATACAATTAGAAATATTTAAATGAACATGGTGTATTAATTATAACCTTTCTTGTTTCTACACCAGAGCATGTATAGGATGTGACGAGAGAAGAGGAGGAAGATATGGCCACATCTGAAAGTATTCTGCTTCCCTCCACTATCAAAGTAGGTAAAGAACACTATACTACTATTTTTATTAATAAAAATTTTGTAATAATAATAACTATAAATATGAATTTAACTTTTCTTTCTTACTACCATTGATGCTCAACCCCACTTACAAAGCCATAGTCATAGGACTAGGTTAACAAAAAGAAATATTACACTAGAGATCACAACAATTGAAGGGGGCCAAGATTAAGAAATCCTCACTAACTACATATTAAAAAAATAAAGAAACACGATAAAAAAATATTGCAGTTGTTTATTTAGAGCCCATTTTTTTGAGTACCTCATTTTTTACTCGGAGGTTAGATCCCTCATGGCATATGCATATGTAGCTTTAGACTATCTTAATAAAACGTTGTGATTTTTTCATTGCAAGAAATTAGAACAATTTTGTTTCATATATTTAAACAGACTTTTTGTGATATAAGGGTGCAGAATACCATATATTTGATAAATTGATTGTATAAGTCAATAAACACATTTACGAACACCAAAATCCTATAATCAGATTCCCATGTTAAATTAGGCCTTTACGCAATCCATGCCCATGATAAGTCAAACATCTACTAAATTGTATACCTATCCCACTCCACCATACACTGCCACACTCATAATTGAAGTGCTAGCTACTCCTGATTCAATGCTTCATCACAAACATTTGTGATTATGATGAAAATTGAAGTAAATATGTGTGTAATGTCCATGGTGAGATGTATGAATTATCGTCAAATTTTCCATTAATGATAATAACCTTAAATGGGTTTTCATTGGTCTATCTCATCATCTCAAAATTACCGAGAAAATGAAAATTTACAATTTTTGTCATCATCGCTTCACACTATCTCATGAATTACTCTTTCTTCAAATTATATGCATGAATTTATGGAATTTAATCCCATATACCTATCACATGATTGATTGTGACAACAACTGAATAAAGTATAATTGACGGATGTTTGTTGAAAAAATCCCCTAATTATAAATTGTACTTCTCACAATCAATCATAGGCTAGGAATAGGGGATGTTCTACCCAAAATTCATGCATATAATCTATAGAGGGGGTCATCTATGAGATAGTGTGAAGTGATGATGATAAACATGGTAAACTTTCATCTGTCGAGTAATTTGAAGATGGCAATGGAAAACCATTGTTGGCCCATTGAAGGTCAGAATCATTGATGGGCAATGTGCAGAGGGAAATTCATACATTCTATCATGGACATTACACTCATGTGTACTTAAATTTTCATCATAATCACAAACTATTGTGAATTGAAAACTAATATATGTTATAATTTGGTTAGACTAATATAGATTAGAAAATGCAACCAATATATAGATTAGTTACAATAAATATAGTAGAAATTAATATAGCAACCATTCCAATAGTGTCGACTAGTCTATATTAAGACTAATATTGATGCTTCATGGGATGGTGTATCAACTCGTCTCATTCTTTATCCCAATAATCATTGAATTTCATATTATTTCTTTGAGGTTCTATTCAAATTCTGGAAATTTATAAGACTTGTATCCTTCCACTATTTGCACGGCTCTCTAGCTTCAAGTTGTACACTAAGTCTAGGTTAATTAGTATACATTTAATGAAGTTATTTTATTGTCCTCAATCCATATTCATAATATCTTGCAAACATTTTTTCATAGGTATGCGCTCCTATAAGTTATTCATATTCTCTATTTTCTTAGCTTGATCAACATTAGAAGTCTCATGCTCATAACACACACATATACACATATGCCAAAATTTATCCAATATTAATCATTAAGATCTACTCATTGAACATAGCTCTCAGCTTCTATACTCTTGTTCAGACTTAAGATCCTATATATGTATGTCCAAGACTACTTTTTCCTACAAGTATGGTCACCGTATTTTTTGGATTAGGTTTGATCTTTTCACAATGCGTTTTCAAAGTTAATTTGGATACCCTGTTTAGAAAGTGAATTTCAATCTCTAATCGGGACTGATATTTGTTTCTAGACTTTTGAAATGGTGTAACAATTGATATGCCTAGTTCTGAAAAGAATTCTCATGCGTGTTTTTTGGATGCAACCTAATCTATTGAAGGATAAATGTGCAATTATTAATTTTCCAATGTTATTAAATTTCTGATTTTAAGCATCTAAAAACATCATCAACTACACTCTTCCTTAGATATTATATACAAACCCTTCTAATCTATTCCCCTAAACCCCTAAGTATTTTGTGTCTCTGATTAATTAATAAAGGGATGAATGTTATATGTTAATTAATAATATCTATATGTCTCTTTACGTGCATGGCATTATTTCATATTATGTAAACATATTTTTTATGACAAAACCTATTGAGATGAAATATTTTGTGGATTTAGGAATGAATGAATAAATGTTTTCTATTTGTTTTTTATGTATCTTAATGTCTTACTTTCAACTATTTCCTATATAGTAGATAGATTGGGTAATGGGGAATTGAAAGTGATGTGGGGGAGGCGAGCGTGGGGGGTTCATGAGAGCTTACACCTTCATTTGGTTGGCCCTGTTCAATAGAGAATAAATTAGAATTTTGAATATCTTGGAGAAAAACAACCTCAATCCAGCAAAGAAACAATAATGTCAATGTTGACTTTATTACTTCTTCATTGAGTGGAGGGAGGTTTGAATTTATTCTCGAAACAAATAGGAGATCATTAAGGCATTCATATTTTCTATATTAGAATCTCCATATTAGAACGATTTTGTTTCATATTGTCCATATTATAATCTCCATATTTCCTTTGTTGCCTTCAGAGAAAATACAATGTTCATCCATTATAGCATCTACACAATCCATTAGTGATTCATGTTTAAAAACAAAATGATAGATGTTAACAAAACCTAGAACCAATCTTCAAAACTTAAAAAAAGGAAATAATTACCACAATATCAAAATGGAAAAGTACAATTCTATACATACTTCTCAAGCAAAGAGTCAATACTGATCAAGACAGCCAATATTGTCTCTTTTCTTCACCAGTGGCATTTGGGGCATCTATGAATCCCAAACATAGTCCTACAAAGATTCCATACACACTACTAGGGAAGAAGGGAGGAAATATTCGTTGTCTTGACTAGTATCGATAATTTGTATGAGAAGTATCTACAAAATTAAACTTTTATGTTTCCATATTGTGGTAATTATTTCCTTCTTTTAAATTACATTGTTGATTAGCGCATGAGGTAAGGAAAACTCTAATTCTATTTTTATTAATGAATAATAACAAAAAATATCAATTTATTAATGAAAAGGAAATTATTGTAATAGTTATATCATCAGAAACATCAAGTACCATATTATGAAGACATATTTTTTATGATAAAATATTTTGAGATGAAGTATTTTTTGTCTACATGATGCAGGTGCATGCCACTTAGACAGAAAAAAAGCCGGAAGTTTCTATTTTTTCTAGTTTAAAAATAGGAAAAAAAAATAAAACATGTTAATTTCTTAAAAAAGTAGGATAAGATGGAGAAAAAACATGCTATCTTTTCATAAATAGCTAAATTGTAAAAAAAGCCTAAATTACCTTGTAAAAGCTACTTTTGTAAGAAGAAAAATTATCTATATGAATAAAACAAAAAGGATTGGGACGCCAAGATTAGGGAGGCGATGCCAGTGTGTTTTGAAAAACTTTCTCTCATGTAGAAAAATTGATTATTATATTGTGAATCGGGATGGAAATCGCTGTAAAAAATTGGGAAATTACACAGATTTCATATGGCGTTACTGTTTGTATATGATTTATATAAACCTATGTATTAAAAGAACCTGTGGATACATATATATATATTATAAATATATAGAATATATATATATAAATATATATATATATAATAATATAATATTAAACCTGCCTTTTAATACAGTGGCGTATAGTTTTAAACCTCGGCAATTTCCAGTTCTAAAATGCCAAACCACCAACCACTATATCCGCTAGCTAGTTGAGTATCCCTTTGATTGTATACAGTAATACGTGTGTGTGTGTTGTCATATTCTTGTTTTCCTTTGTTTGAAGCCAAACTACAGTTAAACAGTTATATCGCTGCGGTTTTTTATAGAAATCCCCAACTATTTGCGTGGGGAGGGTAGAAGCAACCGTGGGTTTCCATTAATAATTCCAACAATAGCATCGTTCCACCGCAGCTAAATTTCCATTGTTTGCATTGGTATTTCACTGTAGGCAAATCCAACAACACGCACTTCAATTTAGTTGAGTACCAGCGTATCCCCAGTAATTGAAGTGATGATATACGCTTATATGCATGATAATTATGGCTTGAAGCCCTCTGCATGCAAGGGAAGGACATAGGCACCATCGACGAACTTCTTCAGAAAGCATTCTCATAGAGGAGCAGCCTTCCAGGCTTGGTGATCTGCTGGATGTTCTGACTTATTCAAGTGATTTTCAGGGCAGATTAGTGAACGTTAATGTTTTCTCAATCAACAGCCATAATTACTTTCTTCAATTTAATATAAAACACTTCGGGGTGCACAGACATGTATGGTGGCTAGTGGAACTTACAACATCAGGTGATATAAGAATAATGTATAGTTGCCTTGTAACGCATGCATAAAATTTTAAGTTTGCTGTCTTTGATTATAAGTTAGGAAGGTTGTGGCTCTATAAAAAAAGAAGGGAGTTCCCATTTAATGATTGATACTCCTGAAGCCAGTTCAAAGGAATTTGAAGCAAAGATTAAGGAGATTTATGTCAAATTACAGAGATTAACTCTGACGCCTGCATCCCCGCCATCATTAGTGGTATCAGAGCCATCAACTGACATAGAATTAAATCTCAGGAGCAAGAGAAGGATGGCTTTCAGAGTTGGAAGAGGATGAGGACGTGGTGGAAGAGGACGGCCTATTGCAAACACTGAAATAATGGAAAGCATAGAAGAGCTGCGAGCTAGATTGGATGCGTTAACCTCAGGCAGGGACATAGATGATGGAGATGTGAGTGAGCCCGAAGTTGAAGCTACAGAGGAGGAAGCTGTAGAGATTACTCCTGAGATGAGGTTCTTTCAGTCAATGTTGAAATCCACAGCCAGGCCATGGAACCAATTAGTGCCGGTATACCAAGGAGGATTGAATCCAGAAGAACTGATCGACTGGATTAATAGCATGGAGAAATTCTTCAATTATGAAGAAATGGAAGATGAGAAGAAGGTAAAGTTTGATGTCACCAAATTAGAAGGCCATGCAACGCTCTGGTGGGATGGTGTGCAGGCGGAAAGGAAGAGACTGGGTAAGAAGCCAATCAAGAATTGGAGTAGAATGGTCGTGAAGTTAAAAGTTAAGTTTTTACCCAGTAATTATCAGCAAACATTATTTAGACAAATGCAAAATCTTAGACAAAGAGCTTTAACAGTGAAAGAATATATAGAAGAGTTTTATAAGGTGAGCATAAGAGCTGGAGAAGCCCAGAATACAGATGAGAGGGTGGCTAGATATATGAATGGCCTCAGGATGGACATTCAGGATGAGATAAGTCTGCTGTCTCCAAAAACAGTAGAGGAAGCTTATCAGATAGCGTTGAAAGCTGAGGAAAAACTCACAAGGAAGTAGCCTGCCAGAGGGAGAGGGACTTTCAGAGGAAAAGAAAGTCAAGGTCATAGTGGAAGATCTACAGCACCTGTAGAAGGAGCTAGCAGTAGCTCAAACCAGCATGCATCCATAGGAGGTGATGCAAGAGGTAGAGGGAGTTTTTCTAGAGGAAGAGGAGGTAGAGGAGGAGGCAGAGAAATAAGATGTTACAGATGCAATAAGCTGGGACACAGAGCTTTTGAGAGCCTAGAGAGTGCAGACATAAAGTAGAGGAATGCAATTGTTGCTCCAGCTGAGGAAGAGGCACCAGTGGCAGTAGTAATAGAAGAAGTGAATACACCAGAAAGAGGAGAATCTTTGGTACTTAATAAAGTCCTGCTTAAACCAGCAAAGGAGATGACTGAACCACCACAAAGGAAGGCTTTATTTAGGACAGTGTGTAAAGTCCAAGGGAAATGTTGCCAGATGATCATTGATAGTGGCAGCACTGATAATTTGGTTTCTACAGAAGTAGTGGAGAAATTGAAGCTGAAGACAATGAAGCATCCAACACCTTATAAAGTGTCATGGTTGAAAAAGGGACATCAACTGCTGGTAAGTGAACAATGTGAAGTGGAATTTCAAGTGAGCAAGTACAAAGATAAAATTGTTTGTGATGTGATGCCTATGCATGTGTGTCACATATTGCTTGGAAGACCTTGGCAATATGATAGAGCAGCCATGCATGATGGAAAGAGAAACACCTACAAGTTTGGAAAGGATGGTGTCAATCATACATTGTTACCTCTGCAAGAAGAAGATGGACTGGGACAGAAGAATGATCCAAAAACTCTGTTATTTGGAGGAAAGGAATACTTGGAGCAGATAGTGGATGTACAGTTGAGACGGGAAGAACTCAGAGCAGCTGAGTTGGAAGAGGAAGTTCATGTGAATGAAGAAGAGGATCAGCTGGAAGAACTGGTATCTAAACCAACAAGTGGGACTGTTAAAACTTGTAGTTTTCAAACTGACAAATTGTGCATGAATGCAAGGACTGTAAATGATGATGTGATGCTTCAACAATGCTACAAAGAAATTGCATTGTTGGAATAATGGTTGGAGAATCCAGAGTATAACAGGGAGAATGCAGCAGATGAAAGAGTTCAGTACAGTGAATGAGTACAGGAAATTGTAATGGAAGCAGATGACATGAGAGAAATACTGGTTGACAGTCTTAAGAATTCTTCAGAGGATTCTTTGAGAATTTGGATCAGCATATTGATGTGCTGATAGTAGAGGATTCAGAACAGTATACTCGAATGCTGGCAAAGGAGTACAAGGCACTAATGCCTTATGATTTTATTTCCAACAAGTGTTTTGTGAATGTAGGTATTGTTGCAGAACATTTGACTCGGTTGAGTAGTCAATTGCAGGGAGAAGAAGTTTTCTGTTCCAGAAGACAAGAGGGTATGGATGATCGGGTGGTAGTCGAAACAGAAACAAGCATAAGAGCAATAAGTCAGCAAGTAACAGGACAGACTAAGCAAGCCGTCTTAGCTCAGCAGGCAGCAAAAAATCAGCAGCTTGAAGAATTATTGGACAAAGAAATTGAGCTCATTAGAAGAATCATGTTGAAAGAATCTCAGTGGAAGACATCAGCAAGGAAGAGAAGCAGCGGAAGGAGCAACAAGATGAAAATAGAGAGATTATGAAAGTGCAGCTAGTGGAGCAAGATAGCATAAAATATGGAGACCTAGAGAAAAGCAGGAAGCAACAGCAGATGATAACTTCCAGAACAAAGTGTGGGACCCTGGAAGACAAGAACAAAGACTAAAATGCATGATCAGGAGATCATGATCATTCTCAACCTTGGGATTCTGATGCAGGTGCATGCCACTCAGACAGAAAAAAAGCCGGAAGTTTCTATGTTTTCTAGTTTAAAAATAGGAAAAAAAAATAAAACATGTTAATTTCTTAAAAAAGTAGGATAAGATGGAGAAAAAA